>JAQGBE010000066.1:0-32364 GCA_034698225.1 Scheloribates latipes | reverse complement strand
CTTCTGTACTTCACTGCCAAACCTCGACGAAGATCTCAATGTCAACACAGACCGTGAGAATGAAAATACCGATTCGGTTCAAGTGAGCAAGTGTTGAGCATCTTGCAATAAAATGTGGCTAGGTGATTGCTAAACTGTTAGTACAATTGAGTACAAAAATGTATTATAGCTAAAACGAGCCATAATTTTGCTAATCTGTGTAAATAATCTTATTCAAATAATCCATTCTGTCATAAAATAAGTGCAATAAACCATAATCATTGATCACCTTTCGTGTCTAGAGTCTAGCAACATAGTAGTTTCAAACTCCAATATTCATCTTGTAATGTGTATTTTAATAAATTTTTGATTTCGATGAAACACTTCTTCTCTTTTTGCTATTGAATGCGAGTCCACTTGTGTTGTGTTGAATTGTTGGCACATCTCCTGCGATGAACCGGTAATTATGGCGGCACAAGTCGTCAGATTAGATAAGGTATACCTCATGTGAGGAGAGATTGGTCTCAAGTGGTGTATTGCAAGTATCGGACGGAATGACCGATTCTCCTAATAACTACCGCTTGCGCGCGATTTGTACACTTTGTACTTATATAATAAGATTACCTTGCATGGAATGTTGAAAGCCACTTCGGATCGACCCAAGAAGCTGATAGTATAATATTTCGTGCATTACTTATCCTCTGCGAATTCGCATCTCAAAGGAATTAATTGATTTTGCAAAATAATACTTTGTAATAACATCTATATTTAAATCCTAAACTCGAAAAAGTTGTTTCAATATGCAAACCCGAAACTAATAACTTTCGATTGCATATCGATTACAACTAGAATAAGCTAGCTAACCTATTGATCGATTCTATAAATCATTGGATTGACAATTTAATTAAGTTACCGTAATTAATAATTATACTGAAGTTCACTGTATTGAATAATCTCCAAAATAAGCTACCGTATTGTTAACTGAATGAGTTATCCTGCCACTATCAATGAAACAACGATCCACACTTGTTTCAACCTGTAGAAGAATTTATAGAATAGTTTTGCAACAAAAATGTAACCGCAATGTACCGAAACATAAGGTAGTATTTAGTGGTTATGTCAAAGCATTTACAATACAATACAATATTTTCCTCAATAGTTACGGCACTTCAATGACAAGCCGTTTGACAGTCGAACGGCTTCTCCGTTAACACAACTCCCGTGAAGAACGAGTTAATTATTAGCGATTGTGTCAATCCTTTGATTAGATAATTGTCGTGTACTCGGGTGCACACAAAGCCGTGTGATGTGCCGATTGGCGGCTTCACGTTCACCTAGATCCTATGGCTGATCGCTGTTCGGCGATATAGGCTCGCTGGCCAATGGAAATTCACTTGATAACTTTTGATAGGATTTCACGAAGAATTTGTATAGAATTCTGAATTAAAATATTAGAATTGTCAATCATATAATTTATGGTCCAAGAACAGAAGTGCCATGGACAACCAAGATAAAAAAATATGTTCGAGTTCCTAACCCAGTAATAAGCCGAGCAAAACAATTCAAATCAATGTCAATCGTTTACCAGAACAATGACACCTCTTCAGTATCGGCCTTTAACCAGAGAGTGGCAACTTTGGAGTAATTAGGCAAGAGTGTACATTTCCTCTATTGGTCGATCTGAACTAGGATAGTTAAGGATGTTGGTTGATCCATTTCTGGTGGCCAACTTAGATGGGGTATAATGTAACGTCAATATCAATAAATCAATCATCTAATCGATTGTCAGTACATTAGTGCATAATGACAGACATCCTTCGACTATCGAACGGTATTGATCTTGCAAATGGTAACCTCCAGATATCAACGGAAGACTAAGCCGTGTTGTGCTACCTTGCTAGATGCTAACAATGCTATTGGTTGTGAATATCGAGCTCTGATTGTGGTTCGCGACTAATGCCTAGAATCTTGTAATGGAATTAAATTATCTAATTGCAATCGAAGCCAATTCGATTAAGCCTCTATAAGCTTGGTTATGCGCTACGTAAACACCAATTAACTAGGGGTAAACAATTAATTAGCTGATAAGACGTACAACAAGCGATTTGTTTGTCCTAATATCACGACAAGTGTCGCAAGTATTTGAAAATGAAATATAAAACCGAAGCCAACCTAGCTCCTTTGAGCCATTCGCCAATTCCGGACATTGCAAGGGCAGAGTCAGAAGCTTTTCTTTCGCAATGTTTGTCAACTATAGGTATCAGTTCAGAAGATGCCTCGACTTCCTCAGTCTACTCACTGTAGAGCCGGTCCTTTTCGTTTTGATATTCAACATCACTCTGAAAAAGACGCCGACGGATCAGCTGATCCAAGACAAGTACTGTCTGCAGAAGTACCAAGGTGATGCTGACTACTGCTACAGACTTCCCCAAATGACGCCCGAAGATGACTTCAAGCACATCAAGTCATCCGCGTTGGCAGACGTCACTCAAATGAACCAATACTTCACATTCATAACGACAATCCCGGCGGTGGTCACCGCCCTCTTCATCGGCTCGTGGTGTGACAAATACTTGCCCGCCAAGAAGATCCTGATGAGCGCCGGAGCGATCGCGGGCGTCGCAGAGGCTCTGATATTGGGTCTCAACGTCTACTTCTACGACATAAGTGAGTCTATAATACAATTGCAATGATTTGACAAATAAATGATTTGTCAATAATTAGGTCCAAATTTCATCTTGTTTTCGGTGGTTCCGAATACTCTAACGGGTGGCACATTGGCCCTGTTTACCGCTATATTCGCTTATCTCGCGGCCACTACACCAGCGAGGATGAGGTCAATTAGAATGATGATCGGAGAACTTGCAGTATTTGCTGGTAAGTTAAAACAAACCCCTATTTTTAAAAATTAAATTAAAAAGAGAACACAAATTATAATAAATCAGTTTAAACGTTTTTAGTCTGCAAGTAAACATGGTATATTAACTATAAGTTTAAATAATTACTAGATTATCTAAACTTGGTATTTTCAGTGGTTGATAGAATTGTTTTTAAGAATTAGTAATTGTGAATTACTGTTTGAATGAATGATAAACGGCAAGATTTACCTAGATTGTTTTATTATGCGCAATAGCGGCACCAATTGGCTCTTATGTCGGCGGCCAAGTGCTGAACATGAGCCCAATGCTCAGCGAGCAAGGCCAGCTCCACAATTATGCCATGGTATACATAATTGGCGGATCAGCCAATTTACTCCTCTTGGTCTGGATTGTCTTCAGAGCCAATGAAAAGAGAGACTTAAAAGAATTCGAGCGAAGATTTGGAATGGAATGCGCGAATACGGACACCAAAGATGTGGTCATTGAGTCTAAAGAAGTGACTAAAGAGAAAATGCAATCTTTGGAACCGATTGACAATAAAGCGGTTCATCCGTTGAAATCTCTGCTGAATTGGCGCAACGTTGTCGACATGTGTAGGACCTGCTTCAAGAAGCGGGCCAATCACGTGAGGGCCCAGATCTGGCTGATCTTCCTGTCGATGTTCTGCTACCTGATGGTGCACATGGGACCTAGCGTCTTTCTCTATCCGTTCGTCCAGAAAGTCTACGAATGGAATTCCAAGACCTATTCAAACGTGACGGCCATCGGCAACGTTATCACAGCCCTAACCACTCTGATAACGACGCCAATACTTATCAAGGTAATCGACAGTCTCGACAGTTTTCTAATTAATTGGCAATCGTTCGCCACTTTAACACAAATATCTCGAGTAGTTATTAAGAAAGTTGAGTCGAGAGGACGACTTCAGCACCTGAACTGATCCGATATCTTTAGTTCTTGAGAGGACTAGTTTTGCACTCTTTTCTCTACTGGCAATAACATTGGATTAGATAGAGATAGGGTTATCCATGAAAGCACGTGAATTACCTTGCTTGCTAATTGCCAATCTCCTTGTTCGTGTGCACTTTAGTTCTTCAATGTGAAGGACACCACTTTGGCAATCCTGGGTCTGATCTCTTACTTCGCGCAAAACATGTTCAGAGGACTGGTCCTCAATGACAACGGCTTTTATATTTCTCTCATCGCCGGAGCGTTGGGTTCACTCACTTCGGTCGGCATCAGAACCTACTTAACAAAGATTGTGGAGAAGGAAGAGTTGGGAAAAGTGTTCTGCTTTATGTCTGCTATGGATTCGGTGGCGCCCGGAATGGCGTCCCTCTTCTTCACCAATGTGTTCAACGCCACTATGGATTCGATGCCCGGAATCTCTTTCGTTATCGTCGCCGGAATTTTGATTCCACCGGTGATTGTCATGATTTGGATTGACGTCTACACCAGTCGTCAAATGAGAATTATCAACGACAACATTGCAGTCGATGAGGAACTACAGGCTAACGATAGTCGAGGGAAAGTCTGATTAGTCGAACAAACAAATCATAACAATTGTTTACACTATTATATCATACCATTGTATATTTTATCACCCCAATCATTTCATAATTTAAGCTATCTAACACAACTGCTTACATGATAGCAAATACATGATTGCTAAATCATCAATGATAATCATTTGTTTCCAGGTTATATCAAAGCGATCCGAAGTAATATTGAAAGTAGACTTTGATATATTTCGAACTTATTATGGAAATCACATTCATGCCCATTAAAAGTATTAAATTTGTTTTAATCATTACTAAAATGCAACTTAAATTAGATGAATAACAATGACAATGAATGCTTCTATTGGTGATCATCTCTCGTATCACCCAAACAGTTATCGTTCAGGTCTTGGCTGCCATTAAACTTGATTCCACACCAAATACAATAAAAGTATTTATCCCTCAGATAGTCATTGACCGCTTTGAACATCACATCAACGCTTTCCCTTTCTTCGTCTTCTTCTTCTTCCTCCTCGAGTTTGTCTTCGGTCTCATCAGTCGATTGCTTTTCAATTGTCGGCCAAAACCATTTGGGACGCAATGTTTGCTCCAAAAAGTGTTTCTCATCTAAACCCGACTCTTCATCTAAATTGCGGCAAACCTTCTGAGCAGTTCTCAAATCTTTTTCCATTAGAATCATCAGATTTCTAGACCTCTTGTGCGACAAAAACTCCTTTTCGCTAATTTTGTCGTCGACTTTGTGCTCAATCTTCTGGCGCTTCACTGCTGTTCCCAAGCCTTTCCTATCGTTCTTCACCTCTATTCTTATCGGCAGATTATGTGTGACCCGAGTCTGTGTTCCACCAGAGTCCGAGTCATTGGCCTCAGAGTTCGGTAAGTTCTTGAATCCCATTTTGGTCAACATTTTGAAGCCTTTGTTGGTCTCATCCAAAGGCTTGTTCAGCGCCTCTTCTCTCAGCTGATGTTCCAGATCTTTGTAATAGCTCTTCGGCTTCGGGTCCGAAAGCGCTTTCTTTTTCATCAATTCGTGTTTTACTTTCTGCCGATGGTTGTAGAGAAGGGACGGCCGGACATCGCTGTCGGGATAGAAAGATATTGAAACTCTCATACAAACAGTGATCACTTACTCGGCCACAAACATGTCCGACATGTAGTCATCCACTTCTTCATTATCTGCCATTTGGAGAGCGAATTAATTCAATTTCAATATTTCCATTGCATTGAAACCGTGTTTGTTTACATCTGTTTGTTTTCATTTGTATCGACAATTTGGGACCTTATCATAATGTAGTTTCCACTGGTTTTCATACGCTTAGTGTATTTAAACGGTCGGATGAGCTGTGAGGCCCTGTGAGGAGCAGAAAATGTGACGAAACCAAAACCAACGCAAACACAATGACTTTGGCATTGACTGCAAAGGCAGTCACTGTTTGTCTATCGAGTGATAGAAAAAGTTTTTGGGACCCAAAACATGTGCTGAGAGTAACGGCGTTTGAGTGTTGGCGTCGACGGCTGTCTCGACTGCACCGACAATCTGTGCCCATCGCCACTGGGATTCGCCAGTCAGTGGCAAACTCCAGACGCAGCCAACGCACAGACAGACAGCACAGACAGAAGTGATCACCACAGATGATCAACTAGCAACTTGCTCATATCAAGGTCTTTCCAGTTAATTTCCGACTCATTTGAATACTCGGACGAACTACGACCTCATTGATCACAACACCGCCAAATGCTACTCATATGAGACGGATATCCGACTCGAGCCGAGACTTCGCAACAGCTGTCCATCAGATCCCCGTTCGGTCGCTCTGGTTATCGGCGACCACCTCATCAGCGCAACTGCAGTCGAGTAAGAATTCGTATCATTTACCACAGAAATTGATGCATTTTTTACCGCAGAGTTATCTCGTATTCTTATCTGATAGCAAGTTCGTTAGCACTGTTCGTTAAACAAGATAAGAATACTTTGTGGCAGTATACTGCACTATAGTGGCAAAATTTGCAAGGTGACTTTGTCGCGCCATAAAGACACGCCATAATTCTCCGGCCTTAGACCAAAATCAAGCCAACGAACAAAGCCTTTAAGACAATGATATCGCGGGCGTTCCGAGTGGTGATAATGGGTGCGCCCGGCTCTGGCAAGGGCACGATCAGCACCAGGATTGTTGACCACTTCAAACTGGCCTACTTGTCGGTGGGCGACATCTTGCGGGACCATATGGACAGACGAACCGAAGTGGGCTTAGAGGCCGAGCGGTACATCAAAAACGGTAAACTAGTGCCCGATCTGGTCGTCAATAATCTGGTGATTCACGAATTGACGCAAAACTTCTCCGACAAATCATTCCTAATGGACGGCTACCCGCGCACACTCATCCAGGCCACAGAACTCTGGTCGAGAGCCGAGTTGCGACCGCACAGCGCAGTCAACCTGCAAGTGCCCGACGACGAGATCATCGAACGAATCAAACACCGATGGATTCACTTGCATTCGGGCCGCACATACCATACCCTCTACAACCCGCCCAAAGTCGAGGGCAAGGATGACGTGACCGGCGAACCACTGGTCCAGAGACAGGACGATAAGGAACATGTGGTGATGCAGAGACTGCTCGAGTACAAGAAGCAGTCCGAAGTGATCATTGACTTCTTCAGGTGAGTCACTGCTCGACTCCCCCGACAATTATCTTCTTTTTGTTTGTCTTCCAAAAGCAATATATTTTCAAAGCGTTTCACATTTTAGTGTATTTTTAGAGTCTAAAGATTTAGTTTAGATTAAGACTTTGTATTTCTTCCGTGTGAACAGTTGTCTGATGTTTATCCCGATTATACGCACTTCTGACGTAATTAAGCTTGATAAAGTGTAGTTTGCATAATGATTGTTCGTCTATTGGCTCAATCATTAGACTCTAGTCTACAATCGCTAGTTAACACATCGTTTGGCTTCACTTTCCTCGTTCCTAATTAAAACTCGTTTACATTTTCCTTGATTTTTGTTTGTTTTGCAGAGAGAAAGGCATTTTGGAGACGTTTGTCGGTCGGAAGTCCAATGAGATCTACCCGAAAGTGGAACTCTATTTGACGCAACTGATGACCCGGTCTTCGCAGCGCAAGTGAACCACAAGTCGTCGTTTTGGCCGACAAACGATGCAATTATCCAAATGTTTAAACGCTTTAAACGTTCAGAGAATCTGATTATTATTTTCCAATTAATAATTGTGTAAAGAAATCAATTGACAATCACTTGTGAAGTGACCGATGTTTTTGTTTATTAAACACTTATTTTTGAATTATATTTTATATACAAATTTTGATTTAGTTTTATCGATCAACTTATATGAAGAATAAAAGTCTAATCATGTTATCGATTGTCTGGTGTCTCATGAGTCGGCATCGATTGATTCAATTAGCGAAACACTAAACACTAATTATTGCCATTAAAAGCCTTACAAATACATCGAATTTAATTCGTTTCTAAATTACTTTATTTTAATTAAATTCTATGATTGAGAATAAAATCAAAAGAATCTAAAGAATAATCGAACTGATCGTAATGTGGCACCAATTTACAAGTCAATCGTGTGGTAAGTATCAATTCAATTCAATTCAATAGCAATTCACTGCGCCTTGGACACTTGCTGTCTTAGGTATTTTAAATATTGCAACGTGCACCAAGCCACTTCTACATCAATATTTTACGGACTACATGCAGATGAGCTCTCGTCGTCTGTAGTCCGTAAAAGCCTTTCCTTTCCGTAAAATGATGTTCACTGACAACGAGCTCAGACATTGCTTTTGTGGTGCGCTCTATCACCGGCACTGGTAATCAAGTTGTCGATTCCATTTACAACTTGGCTAAAAAGTTCTTAAGTGGCGTCAAGTTTGGTGAGTGACCTCGAGAGCAAGTCTGGCGCCAATCTGAGCCAAATCCCGGACCGACTTTTGCATCACAATTGCGACGATGGACACAATGACCTCGCACTCAGACTTTGCCACTGAATTTGATTGAATGGCGGCACCGATGCCAGTGAGAGCATAAATAATAGAGCAGACATGTGTATGTGCGGTATGTGCATGGTCACTTTGATCACCGATCACTTTGATTTATGTGGCTTCTTCTGTTGCGATGCTGTCGTATAATAATGTCTGAATTGCATGTAAATGTGCATGTTGCTCGTTGCTCGTTGCTCGCTGCAGATGAGACGATAAGAGGCGATGTGCACAGAATTGACTGCCAAGTAATAGCGGGAAATCATAACCAATAGGAAGGAGTTTAAACAAATAACATTCATATGGATTAGTATTGCAGTCGTGGCCGAGACATGCAATTCACTGTCAGTACAGTTACTTTCGGTTTCTGTTTTGTATGCACTCAAGGATGGCATACATTGGCTGCTCGAGTCCTTGGCCAAGAGCAGACTTCCTCGCGAGCACTGGCAGTATCGATTATGCATTATCCTGGTCCATTTGGTCGTGTTTGACAATAATGTTTACTTTAATTACGACAATCGATTTGACTGCGAGTCTGATCGGAGCCAACAAACGATAGGCCAGTGGAGGCCATAGTGGGAGTCGACTGTATTGTAGTCGTATTGAAATACAGGTATAAAAAAGTTTATATTTTGTTGGAGTGTTTGGTTTGGAAAATAATTTATTGTATGGAAGACAGCCTTCAGTGAGACAACCAATAAGTCGTATATAACCTGTTTTCAGGTTGTATTACATTATTCCGACTGAAGGCGAGGCAAAACACTGCTCAATACCACTAGAATCGAGACCCACTCACGAAGTACGTAACCAAACACCAGTATCAAGGATGTGCTGGCACTGGTCCACCGGATTGCGAGATGATCAGTGGAAAAGTACGAAAAGTATGAGTCGGCAATCGATTGATGGTCAGGCAATCTGCAAATTAATATCGAGCGAAATGAAATATTACTCTCGTTCTACAATCTGGACTAGATAAGAATATTTTGTATTTGTTGCCTGTTCTGCAAAAACGAAAGACGAGATAAGTAATGATCATTGAACAAGATAATTGGTGTGCCGGCTAATTGTTGGAAGAGTTGTCAACTCTCCAGCAAATAATCAAAACATTAAAAACTATAGAATCACTCGATTCTTATCTCTGATGCGAGACTGGGAGGGCTTGGCTTTGGCGTTAGGCGCAGGACTGCCGCTCCTACTGAACGGGACACGAATTCCCAGTATCGGAGAGATTGCCTGCCGTTCGAGTAAATGTTCGTTTTGCTAGTTATTCAATGAGTTTTCATTATTCGTCAAAACAGTCTTCACATTCACATTGGCGTCATATCTATCGCTACATAAACACTGATTTTGTATTTCCATCCGAAGCCCTCCAATAGATCGCCGATTGTAAGTCATATTTGAAATACCAATTTGTGTTCAATATATTTCATTTCCGATAAGAGTTATTCTAAACTTGCAAATCCTGTAAATGAAATCTATTTCCCGATTGAACTGTTAGTTGGCTAAACCTAACCTAAACTAAACTAACGATAGCGAGAGTGTTGAGGAAATCTTTTGAGAGGCGAACAGAACAGAAAGGAACTCAACTGTTTGTGTAAGAGCGAGAGATACAGTAAAGCCCAGCCCTCGCCAACGAATAATCAATCTAGATTAGTTTTTCATGTTAACACGTTTTATAGTTAGCAGGTTTATTGGAATATTGACTAAGATATAAATAGAGTTTACGAGAGACTGGCACTGAAGGCCTGCCAATGAGATCATCCCTTTATTGCCGCCAATGAGGTTCGACTGTATTCGAGAGGCCGAGCAATAAAAAGTTGCCTCAGTTTTACATAATTAGTTGGAAACTTGCCTACAATTTGGCGATAGTTTGGGTGTTGTCTCACAGCTTAACCAAACACTTGTCTTCACTCCTCTCCCAGTCGTTGGCCAACTCCTGTGTCTCATCCGAGCCATCGTTTGTCTTCAGCAGAGGTATGTCACTGGCAATTGTTGTTGATAATGATCTTGTTCGTCTTGTTGGTCCACTGCTGTGTCACTTCCTTTTGCATGTCTGACATTTTGCTTCCCATAATGTTTATAATGTAAATATGCTATTAATAACATTATATATCTGTTATTATGTTAATAAGTTTGTCGCATATTTTAGATTTCATTGCCTTAGGTTTTTAGTCATTAAAAATGTTTTTCAATTAAACTGTTCGTGAATTTCGGATTTCTCGGTCTCATAGCGGTAGACATTGAATGTCGATTATAATCTGGAAACTAAAACGCCTCTAAAACTCTAAAAATCTAATCGATAAGAAGTGACTTGGAATCAGATTTTTTAATGCATCTAATTATGAGTTAATTTAACAATCGATCCGAGCATTGAAGTCATTGCAAACTAATCAGTAGTTTCTGAATAATCTCTTAAATATGTTCAGAAAATTTCTGAAAACTGTGTCACAAGTGTTACGAAAGTGTGCCATAAAATACACGAATTATTTTTCTCTCCGAATATTTTCATACAAACAGACATTCAATACTTCAAACCTATCCTTCAAACTGAATGGTGAAACAGGTTTTCGTGAGGAACCACAATATAATGGAATTTCAATGCACAGACAGATAGAGACGACTGAACCTTGAAATAGAAAATAGAAAAAAGAAGTTTTATTGCATTTTTCGCTTTATTTTCAATCAGAAAAAACGAAAATTCAATTTTTAATAATGATTTGTATTTTTTAATTGGAGTGAAAAATGTATACAAATATTGCGAGTCTTTTGAGTGTTGTTTGCAAGTTATTGACAATTAATTAATTCTCAATGATTCAGATTGTGATTCATTAATTCAATTCCTTTAAGGATTTCTCTATAAATACGTAACCTTTTTATTACTTGAAATGATTGAAAAGATTTCGCTGCGATTTGTCATGAATTCCAAACTCTAGTGATCACATCCGTGCAAATCCAATGATAGAATTTCCCGTTTTGTCTTCAAATGTCGCGTCAAATGTCGGCGACGAGACTAACACCGAGAATGTGGTCCCAAAACAACAACTGTCGGGAATATAAGGCGAATAACAATTGACTGGAATCTGATTATAGCATACATTGTATTGCAATCACAACTTTTATTATCGAGTTTTTCCATTGTTTTTATTCTCCATTTTAATTCCAATGAATAATCATTATCTTGGACTCAAACGCAGTGCTGCCACACGTAATTTCCCTTGGTGAGCAATGATCATGCTCGAATACGTAATAAGAATAAGACATTCATTTCTATTCAATTATATTTTTAAATGATTTGTCAATTAAGTCATCGTTTCTGTGGTCGAACTGCGAGTCGTAATTATGTTGATTACTTCATTCATGCCTCGAATCAATTACTCACTAAAAGTGTTCGAAACGAAAACCCTTGACATTAATACTTTGTAATTCAGTGACAAAACAGAACTTTTAATTAACTATTTAAGCGAAGAATAACATAAAGGCTTTCATTACAAACAAATATTTGGCCTTTTATTCAATTAGAAACACAAACCGATCGGTCGATCGAAGCCTTGTTTTCAATCTTTTTCTTCACTTAATTAGTTATTTCGTTCGCAAAACTAAAAGTATTTGAAACCAAAATTCCATGAAATCGAGGAAAAGAAAAGTTTAGTTAAGTGTATAAATAGAATCCTTTCATCTGCTTTTACTTTTACATTTATCTGGTGTATAGCCAGGGTCTTCATCTATATAATCTACTAATTGGCGCTGTTTTTGTTCAGTGTTACTCAATTTTCAATGATCTAGTTCTTAAACAATAGCCAAAACATGCAATGCAATGGCCGTCAGTCCCAAAGACAGTCAAAGAATGGTCGGAACGAGTGTCTGACCGGCACTGGCGCTGCACTTCACGTGAATAGTTGTCAGAATAGTCAGCAATTATTCAAACCTTAAGACGAGAACCAAACCAACCCTTCTTCAAACAGACTCTTCGCCAATGTTTACAATCAGTTTTCAGTCGACGTTCGCTCGAATCTGTTTCTCATAGAGAATGGCATTTAGTTTAGGAATAAATATTTGAAATAATGGACCGAACAGTGAGAGGTCTGTGACTTGGATTCGGAAATCGGTCCGAAAGGGGGTCATCACTAGCGACCGGACCCCCGACCAGTCGACGGCCAATATATGCGCTCCGATAGCGATTAGATATCAGACGGAAAGGCTATTCGATTGGAGTGAATAAATAATAGATAAACGAATGACACAAATAATGGTTTATTGAGCGAAAGTTTTGTTTCCAACGCATTCTAACCCCAAAAAACATCACATCTTTTTACGACTCGCGAGTGTTTGGCAATCGATGAGAGATCACAAACTATATAATCGCCTTTACGTCCGATTAATTGGCAAACATTTGAGATTACAATTTCAGCGCTTTTTCCGATTGATTACTGAAAATTCAGTTTTCGTTTATCTATAGTTTAAAGTTGAGAGTTATCTCAAGTGATTTGAAGGCAATCTGTTTTTTAAGTGACATACAAAGCAATGAATATAAGACTTAACAGACTAAATAGAAGCCATCAGTGATCAATGATCGTGGTTAGACAAGTTTGTCATAACTGACTCACTCGCCAGGAACAGTGATTTATCTTCTGGTTTATATATTTTTTTCTCTTTCTTGAATTAACGCCTCAATTGAATCACAAATAACTGAATTAAAGGCCATTTGTTTGCAATTAATCTACATTTTGGCTAAATTTAATTCAATGGACAGAATTGGGCCGAAAGTCAGTTACAGAGACTGAACGCGTTGTCAAAGACATACTGAAAAGTGAATCCAACTATAAATAGATTGTCTCAACTCATCCGAAAAGCAGCCTAGATACTGAATAAATCGACTAGAACGTCTCTCAGACAACTACCCTCTGATTATCTTGCTCAATTCGTCTTTTATTCGAATCAACTGTTTATTTACTGACCCAATAAACGCTTGTATTTACAAATTAAAACCAACAATTCTAATATAAATGTTATTCGATTCATAAACTAATCGAATGTAAACTTCTCTTTTAATCTAGATCCAAGTGAGCAGTGAGAGTCGCCATGCCGTTCACCTGTTCCGACATCTGCAAGATCATTCTTGCCATCATTTTGCCGCCATTGGTGAGTCACTTATAAGGACTGGTCTCTCGATTTGGTACTAATTAGCGATTCTCTGTCTGTTAGGGTGTGTTGGCTGAGAAGGGCTGTGGTGTCGACCTTCTCATCAATATCGCACTCACTATACTCGGATTCATACCCGGGATAATCCACGCGCTCTATATTATATTCAAATACTGATCACTACTCACTCTCAGCGATCATTCGACACTCTATTGTCTTCTAAATTCTTTTTATACGGAACGCCATTGTCTTAGCGAACGAGGTATGCCATCGAAGGCCAGACGAGACGATAACGACAGTCGACTCCAGACAAGCGTTGATTGCGATTGTCTTCTGGCGGTCCTTATCGTCTCGTCTTGTGTCCAATTGACCGAACGTCTCGTCTAAAGGAACGTCTCTTCAGTTTACTTGTCTGTTCAGGTTTACAATACATCGAAGATACTGTCCATAAACTCGATTGTGATGCCACACAAACACCGGTTATATATCAGATGCAACACTTGAATCACAATATTATTCTTCTATTGATTTTCTCCACAAAAATCTTCAAACGCTTTACCACTTCGTTGATAATTGAAAGCAAATATTTGTTCGTTTGATTCAAATCTGTTTTTTATTATTATTGATAATTAAGAGATCTTTCGTTTCGTAATTCAATCATTGAAATGATATTCAATTCTAATTTCGCTTATTTTCCAATAAATTTCAAACTTTTGTAAAATTATTTTACAAATTATTCCTAATTATAAATTGAATGGCCTTAAGCAAGTTGATTCTGATGCTCCAGCTTGTTATTCAGAGCTTACCTTGATCAATTATCGATGAATTTCAATGAAACCATCGAATGGTCCAAAAATGATCACTGAATTTGTGATTTAATGAATAAAATTTTAGCTTTTTATTGATTTTTCGTAGTATTTGTAACATTAGGTGAGATTAAAAGTAATCAATTGATAACATGAATGGATTGAAACGATTGAATGCAAACCAATTAATTAATTGCCAAATAATTGGAATTCAATTAAACATCAAATAATGTTAACTAAAATTATATTTACAAACGGAAAGGGATCGCAAACGAGGTTTGAGTCGTCGCCACCGATCAAAATATCCGATTCTATCGATCGTTATATAAATTACTTTAATATTTAATATACTTTACTTATAATAGATTCCAATTCTATTTAGTTATTAATACTCTCTTCGAATACAATATTCAAACTTTTATATTACACGTTATTATAGTCCAGAAAAATAACTTTTATTAGCGAATAATCGGAGAAATTAAATAAGAAATTAGACTTTTTATAGCCATTTGTTTAGTGGATTAAAAAAATTAAAATCTCGATTAAAATAATGGATTCAAACAATTCTCACTTTAAATCTGATCCAAACTCTTATGAATTCGTGTTTTCAATTGTGTTTTTGTGTCCACTCATTGTGTGATTGAGAGAGTCGTACGTCAAGTGTCGGGACAGACAGTCAAAGACAGGTCTCATGTCTTTGCGTTTGATTGTGATTTCAGATCAGAAGCCAAACAAAAGTTATATTTTGTGTCAAAATATATGCGAAAACAAAGAATACGATTCAATACTATCGACAAAGACATTGATTTTTTCGTAATTCGAGCACAAATTTGAATAAAATTTTTGTCATAATATCTATAATAAAATGTTTGTCAACAATAGCTCTCAAGTCTTACCCTCGAAGAACAAAATTTGTAATTTGTTTTCGTTTTCAGTAAATATATTGATATAAAAAATAGTCAAAAAGTTAAACTTCCGGTTCATCCGTCCGTTCGGTTAGTGTTTCTGGAATTCTGTTATACAATCGGTTGTAAACGTATGTAAAGAATAAGCAGATTCTTGTCATTTGTTGTGATGATTGACAGCAATATCGACCGATATATCGCTTTTTGCTTTTTGTACAGACAGTTGTCGTTCGGTTACGACGGGAAGTGAACAACACTGACAACACTGAACACAATAGTCAAGCAATCGTTTGGTTTGTCTAACAATCGACTAAATTGTGGCCAAAATGTGTTCAACTATTCGGGAATTCGATTGCACTCTAACTCTAAGTGTCGGCTAATTGTATGCATTCTTAACGAGTGATACAGAAATTAAAATAAAAAATAAAACATTAAAAAACTTACGATTGGAATAAAATTCATATAAAATTCAATGCTTTTTATCGTTTTATCGCTTAATTTTATAACACTTTTAATGGCGAAACCCTTTTACGTATTAAAACGAAGATTTGAATTGAAATTCATTTGTAAATTGTATTCTTTATCCGATTAAGGCCTTAATAATTAACTAAATTTAGAAACTTTTATACGAATTGAACGCAAATTATGTGACAATCGTTTAATTGTCTGATGAATTGAGTAGTGATTTCGTGGGCGCTGAGGGTTTTGGGGGTCTATCGGGGGCTTCAAAACTAAAACCAAAGCCAAACGACTGTTTTGCGAGTCAATGCAAATGAGAATCAAATGAAACAAAAGTCAAAACAAAGAAATTAAATGAAAAAATCGAAAATTTATTTTGAAATCTATGAAAATAATGACAAATAATAATGAAAATAATAATAATAATAATTAATAATAATAATAATAATATCAATTAAAATAATAATTAACAAAATCAACAAACAATTGGTGTTAAAGCAATCAAATTATTATTTAAATCATTAGATCTAATAATTAAATCAATGGAAAGAATAGAATCGAAATTCAATCGAAAATTAAATCGAATATAAAATCAATTAATAATTTGTTTTCAATAATTTAATTATTGATTCTCTCATATCGTTTCACATAATTTATCTCTCAATCAGTGCTTTGTTTTTTAGGAAATTCTTAAACCAATTCTTGATTTTTAGCTAACAATTAATTCTCTGATTTGTTTATCGTTTGTCTTCTAATCCAAACCAATAATCGATAGTTTAATCTTAGACTTCAGTGAATTCTTGTATCTCAATGTGTAGTTCGAGTCAAATGTCTTTTAGTTTTACATTTTTTTTGCTTACGTTCAGTGAAATTATTAAAATTTACAAAATATACAAAAGAATTAATATTTTCATCGTTCGAATCGGTAATAATTAAATATAATATATGTATAATCAATATATTTATAAGATATAAGACAAGACTTGAATCATCTTTAAAGACATTTCTGTTTGCAATTAAAAACTTTGTACTATTTTTCCGAACAAATAATTTTTAAACTCAATTCTCAATTAAACTCTTATTTCTATAGAATTACACAAAAACTTTGGGCTTTAATAAGTCGTTTCACTTCTCTCTGTCTTTCAATAGATTATATATAAAACCAAATCTTAGAGCAAAACAAGTGATTAATGATTAACTAATTGACCAAACATTTCATCAAAATTAACGATAGTTTTGAGGAAATTCACGCAAAAAGTTCGCTAAAAATGGTTCCGAAAAAGTGTTCGAATGAGAAAAACTTAATTATAAATACAGAAAATCTCTGGAAATGTGCGACAAATCGATAATTAAAGTCAAAACTTAATGAAAAATTTTGACATAAAACTGAGTTTTCAGGCAATTCTAAGACTAATGAATAGGTAATAAATTTTGTGTCAAATTCTCCCCAAAAAAGGTGTTTTTGCCCTAATATCTGGATTATATATGAGATGTCCAGCGATTCGGATAATTAATTAGCAGAAAAACTGAGTCTAGAATTGCGTACAAATCTAAATAAACCTAACATTTAGTGGCTTTCAAAATACAAAACAAATGTTTAACTAATGTAAAGTCGAGCAGAAAATAGATTTTTAGCGCTTTAAGTCTTGATTTTCAGTCATAAAAATAAAGTGAGAAATAAAACAATTCTTTGTTGTCTTCAAATCTCTCTAATCGTCAACATATTTAACAAACAATTCAATCAATCGATATATAAATATATAGAAATAAGAGCACAAAAATATATTTTCAAATATATATGTTATGTCTGTATAAATATCTCTCTTCTCTGTCTCGGTGTCAGTAATTGCTCGATCATTGCTCACAAGGGGTCGGTTTCACAGCGAACTAAACTGATTGACCACAATCTCAATCAATTCGATAAACAAATATTTGTTGCGGAAAAATGTCCATAAAAACAGTGAATGAATGCAATCGAGAAACCAAGAAAACAATTAGTCGTTTCATTCAAATATAGATATAATTATGTAATCATAAAAATATTTTGCAAACTCTTCGAACAACAAAATCAAAAATACATATAAATTATTTTCACTGAATCTCTGGTCAGTTAACAGTTTTTCGTCATACGTCTGGTTCACAATCGGTTTCGCTCGGGGTTTAAGTCATAATAATATAAATCGAATTAATAATTAAATCAAATGTCAAAAAACGTTATCAAATCTCAAATCAAAACTCAATTGTAATGAAAGTATAGATACATAACAAGCAAATCGAGGGATGGATTAGAACGTGATTTCATACACAATTAGGTAATTGGAAACACAATTCTGTTGTTAATTAATAATTAATATATAAAAAACGATTTCTGTTTTCAACCAATATATTAATAATATAAGTGATGTCGAGTGTAATCAATAATTAAATGTATGTATCTATCGATCAATTGTTTACCAAATTTGTGATTTAAAGCACCGCTAAAATTGTAAAAACCAAATGAATGCTCAGAAGTCTCGCAATATTTTTTTGAACGTTTGATGTGATGTCTGATTACAATCAGAAAAAATGCGTTTTCCTTATTTAGGAATCGCTTTTTTCGTATATAAGTCTTGAGATGTCTTTCGGTTATTATGCAAACACAAGTACTACTAATCAATCTATTAATGGGTATTCCGTTTAGTCATTGAATATATTTCTGAACAATAAAAGTGATGTCAAAAACGAATTCAAACCAACATAAGTCAGAAACACTTTCTTCGTGTAAGTTATTGTGTGTTTTGCAAAGAGAGGAAAGGCTTATGAGAATCAAAGGTCTGATGTCTTATGCAGACAAAAAAGGTATTTCTCGATCGACTCTTCATATCTTAAGAGAAGTTTAGAACTCAATCCTTGAAGACATTTACAAAACTGTTCAGCAAATTATGTCAATTGTCAGTCATTGAGATGAAGAGCCGACGGATTTTGATTAGAATTTACAATAATTTGGTCGATTGGGTAATGAATTACTTGATTTTTTTTTTGGTGAACAAAGTAAGTCAAAGAATGAGTGTATAAAAAACGAATTAGCGATCAATTGATTAATAAATTTGGTGCAAAATAGCCGTCAAGTCGTCAATAGTCGAGAGGCAGTGATCTGTTGTTAAGCTATTCATTTGTGTCTCAAATAGTTTTTGTTTTATCTCATGTCTCACTAAAAACTGATTATAATTATCCAAAAAATTGTTTCCATCAGTGTTTAAATGGCAGCCAAATAGAGAACAAACAATTCGATCCGTTGGCCAACGAATCGAATTAATCGATTAATAATAAATAATAAACACCTCTTTAAATAATTTTGGTTAATAAGTCAATAATCAATAAGACTTTTGCTTTTTTGTTTCGATTTTAAAAATTCCTGAGTTTTTAGTTGTGTTTTGTGTGTTGTTTTGTCGGTCTTTCGTGGGGTTTGTATTGTAGTCGAATCGATGGTATCGTCTCTGATGTCAGACGAGTCGATCAATGGAGTGATGGCTCTCCTGAGACAACAACAAAGCCAAAGAAGTGATTCATCTCTTTCTCTTGTTATTCAATAAATCGCTCTGAAATCCGATGACTGAAATGTATGATCGAATAAAAGGATGGATAAGAATAGACTTCGAATAATAAATCGATGAAATAGTTATTTTGTAGTTAGTTTGTTACTCTCTTCTAAAATATGTCCACAAATATAACGCTATATTCATTTGAGTTAAGAGTTTTTTGGGCCAAAATAATTTTCTGTATATGTTTCTGAAGATTTGTTAGTGAAGAAGAAGTGGAAGAATCGGTTCGTCGATTCCATCTGATGAGTGAATTGGTTGACAATTGTTCCGATCAGTCGATTAAGTCGTTTGTAGTGATTAAATGGTTAATAATTTGTACAATTATTGTGAGCGCACAGACAGCCGACCGATCGGTCCGGTCCTCAGCACATCAGTAGTGGAGTTCACGAACAGCAAAGTGTTCAACAATTGGGTGACAAAACATATCACTCTTTTCCGGTGTCTCCAGAGTTCCGTTCCGTTGTTGCACTGTCTGTCTGGCCATCAATCGATAGACACTTTCAGTTATTAGTTATATTACATTACATTTGATGAAATCAGATTCAGTTCAACGTCTGAAGCGATCGATCAGTTCGTCGAACCCGTTCTTGTCGTAACTGTTTCTCTCGTCTCTCTCTTCTTTAGCCAATAAATAGATTCTTCTCAGTCACAAAAATAACAGATAATAAGAGATAGAGATATAAACGACGAGAAAAATTTGTATCACTTTTATCACAATCGAAGATAAAGCGAGGAAACAGTCGTTTTGTGTGGCAATCGGTAGCGACAGTCGATGGGATCGGATGTCATTTGAATGGAGTGATCGGCCGAATCGGTTCGCCTGTCTGTCTGTGTTTGTGCGCCCATTCAATCAGACGATTAATTCAATTGTAAATATGGTTTCGACACTCGGCTGGCGAGCCATTAGCCGAGTGTCAGTCCGTTCGGGTCGTAAGCAAAATAAATGTCTCTCTCTTTCTATGAATTTCGAATCATATGAAGTGCCGATCAAAAATATATTTTGCTTAGATTTGCTTCTCTTGGGTCTACTACTTGGTTGAGTTGGCAATCAATTAATAGAGTTGTACAGTCATAACGTCTGGTCAAACATCTTATCAATTAATTGCTTGTTTGCGGTCACTGTTTGCCAACAAATGCCAGTAAATAGTCGTCGACTGGCGTTACGACGGCTCAGACAACAGCTGTTGGAGTAAAGACTTCTTTTGATCGGTTGGCTTCGATTCGTCCTATTATTGGAAAATTCAGAAATAATAAGTATTGCAGTACCAGTCATAAGAATGATCCGGATTAGGCTATGAGATGAAAGTGGAAAGCAAAACAACATAAATATCAACACTAAATAATATAAGCAATGCTAAAGCCAAAGGCATTGGTTAACAAGATCATCATCAGCTGGACAACTGGCAATGGCAACAAGCATGGTCAACTGGCCAAGTGACACTTACCATGGAACTAGTCCTGTTCATGTTGAGGTTGAGGTGAGAGACGGGCGAACTCATGCTGGCGTTGGTGTTGTCGCTTATGTATGAAGTGAAGTCGTCGTTATTGTCCGAAAATAGACTGATCATATCGAGGTCTGCCAACGACTGCGACGACAATTGCGATATCTGTTGTGTCTGTGTCTGCGACACCGGTCCCGACTGGCTCTGCATCTGCTGCTGCTGTTGAGTTCGGCCGCTCACCAGACTTCGGATCTCTTGTTTCACGTACTCGGAAGTCATGCCAGAGTTGTTGCGCGACCGGTCAGACTGAGGTGTCAGCGGTTGGGGTGTTGGCGGTTGACTATTCGAGCCGAACGTCTGATCGAAATTGAACTGATCTGTCGACTGGCCATAGCTCTGAACGGTCTGGTAGTTGGGCGACGGTTGGGACGACTCGGAGACAAACCGCGGAGAGTTGACTCTCATTATGCCCGGCGACGGAATGGAGCTGACACTGATTCGCTGGGGCGGCCGTCCCATCGGCTGTTGGCCGCCGAACTGCTGGCCGAACTGTTCGGGGTAGGGCGAGCTCCGGGCGTTTCGAGGCTGAGGCGCCGTCTGACGCATCGGACGCGGAGGGAATCGTTGCTGACCTGTGCTCGGGTATGTCGGGCCGTTACCTATGGAACAGCAATAAAGACGATTATTAATTGTATGCAAACCCTAAACAAGTAATAAAATTTAATTCGCTTTTATGGCTATAAAATGTAATTTTTTTGACTAAAAGAGAACGAATGTATGGAAAATCAATAAAAAGAGTTTACTAAAAGCGCTATAAAAAGGATATGAAATTCAAATCAAATTTGCATAATAGGAGTGAATGGTGTCATCGAATCGGAACCTTGTGTTGTGTGCCGGCAGAACACTGTCTAAACAAGGCATCGACAGACTGTCGATATTATGTGCATTGCTTGTTATTAATAAGGCTAATGTAGTGCTGTAGTAATGTTTTGCTTTTGTTTGCACACCAATTGTGTAGACAATGAACTGCGTCTGAACTGAAGGGTCGACGCGAGCACTGCCAGCAATGGCAATGTCTCCGGTCATAAACACAGAGCAAATTCAATGATAGGCTATATTACTGTCCGTTCCTCTGCTCTACCGCTCGACTCGACTCGACTCAAGTCAGTGTTGATGACATCCAAATGACAGATAACTGAACTCGTCGTTTGAATGACATGTGAAATAGCAATAAATGGAATGCCATAAAAAAGTTTAGACAATAATAAAACTGAGAGGAAAGTCTGGTTAGGCTCTGGAGAGGATTGGAGTGGATGTCGAAAGAGGAATAAAGGGCTCGAAAATATGGAGAAAATGCTAATACAGTCGTATAGAGGGTTGCATTGGATCGATAAGCTATTGGACAGACAATCATTTGTGGGGAAGTGTGTCAGTGCTGGGGGAGAGGCAACCAACGGGACGACACTAAAACATTAAACTGAGCCATAAAACATAAAACATTGCAATCAAACAAAAGGACACTCCGATCGGCTGCCAGTGAGTGCCGCTAATAATGTCAGTTAAGTGTCGCCCAAAATATCGGCGCAAAGGATGCGACGATTGAACCGACAAATTAGTGGAAAGGATTAAAGAGACGCCGAATGGCCGGGTGGGGCATACCTGACATACCTGAGAGCTGTGCATTGAGCATAGGGTTGGTCTGTACGAGTGACACACTTTGACTCGACTGTGGCATCACTTGCTGACTGTTCTGCGGCTGAGGTCTGACCGCTTGTGTCCATTGTGTCGTCTGCGGCGACATTTGCATTAGCGGCGAATTGGGTCCGGCAGTGGCCGGCGATGGCGACGACGCAAAGTGCGGCGACATTCTGTGCTGATTAGCGGTCGGATAGCTATTACCCGAAGGACTAGGATATGACTGTTGGGCGGCGGCGGGAGCGGGCGAGAAGGGCGCGCGAGGGCCCGGACTAAGTTGTGGGGCCGGAGACTGAGGTAGTGGCGACGGAACCGCTGTCATTGGCATCGTATAGCGCGGCGACAGTTGGGAGGCGTCGCCGGATGGTGTTTGAGGACCGATAGCCGGTCGCGGTTTGACGGCCAGTGAGACGTTGGGAGCGACAGTGTTGTTGAGCAGTTCGTTCATATTCTCGGGGAAACCCGTGAAACTCATTGTCTCCGATTGTTGCGTTTGAGGGATCATCTGTTGCTGTGACTGTTGGGCCAGAAGCTTCTGTCGCTGCTGTTCCATCGACATCTTGCGCTGTTCGGCCATCGCCCGCCTCTGCTGGGGATTCATCTGCGCCGCCTTCATCTGAGTTGCCACTTGAGTCAGGTTCGGGTTCAGTTGCATGTTTTGCGGCAGATATTGTTGCCGGGGTTTCGCCAATCGCGGGCCCTGAGGTCGAGACTGGAGTTGGAAGTTGGCCGGCGCTGGAGGTGTGTTCTGGACAGACAGGAATGACAATTAATTAACGCATTCTTGCCGGCATTGGACAAATCAAACCCGACTGACGTCAAGTCAATCAATCGAAGCCATCAATCAGACGAAGTGAGGAATTCCTCACAATTAAGCTAATAATCACTAAAGATATTGCAATACCTGTTGAGCTGAGTTCGCGATCTGCTGGCCATATGTGGTGGGCGTGTATGCCGGCGGAGGTATTTGTTGATAGTTGGGCGCCGCAGAACTCATATTGGGAAACGGCGAGGTCACCATATTGGGAGTGGTCGGTGTCGTCACTTCGAAGCTCATCAGTTGCTTCTGAATGGCACTGATCGCCATTCGCTCGTCGAAGTTGACCGGTGGCGCCGGTGTGGTAGGTGTGGCCACGTTTGGCGCCGTCGGTTCATACACTTCTTCGAGTATACGCAGAAGCATCACGTCTTCGGTCTGATGCGGCACAGGAGTCGGGTGTTGCCGAGCGGGCAGATCGAGGTTCATCTCCTGCTGCATACTAATGAAGTCGTCGAGAATGGAGGACAGGTACGGGTCAGACGTCGACTCGTCGAACGACAGCTGTGGCGGATTGGCTGCGCTCTGAATGGGTTGTGTCTGAGGCTGAGCGGTCTGCAGCGCCTGTTGTGGCGGCGGCTGATAGAACTGATTCGGCTGCAACTGAATGGCCGTTTGGGCCGTCGTCGCAGCCACGGGCGTCTGAGGTTGAGGTGCCGGCGCCTGTTGTGGTGCTGGCGCTGCCAACTGTGGCTGCTGTTGGACGACCTGCTGCTGCATCATAGGTCTGGCCGGTTGCTGAGTATGACCGTCAGAGAGAATTCGGTTCAAGAAGTTTGACGAATTCTGTTGTTGTTGTTGCTGCTGTTGGAGCAGTTGGTGGCCGACAGGTGCCTGAGATTGCGTTCCGATTTGCTGCAAATGGATTTCTTGCAATCGGATTGTCTGTTGTACTTGAGGTTGGATTTGGAGGCGTTGGGCGCCACCGAACGAATGCATCTGAAGGACGAAAGACAGGTTAGACTTGGGGTCAAAGCTTGCACTCAATACCTGTTGAGGTCTAAGTTGAGTGACATTCGTCACAATGGGAACCATCATTGGTTGCGAGGGCTGAGGTCCAGAAGACGCCGGCGTGAAGATCACTTGTCCGCCCGATTGTGACACTTGACCAGATTGCGGGACTGCGTGCGGGTGTAGTGGAGTTGGAATCAATTTCTTCTCCAGATTTCTGGGAAGTTTTGCGTCGGGTGTCTGTGAGATGATTGACGTCGGAATCGAAATGTCTTCGGGGATGGAAGTGGGCGTTCGGGCCAACATGGACGCCAACATCGGGTTTTGGCCGGCGAGCAGCGCGGGCTGGTGATGGTGGCCCTGGGCAACAGACGCCGGCCGCTTCATGTCCTGAGTGTGCGGCTCGTAGTGAGTGGCCGTCTCGTCGATCGACTTGCGTTTGGCGGCCATCGAGTTGGCCATCACTTCGCTGAGACTGGTGGGCAGCGAAGAGGAGAGCGAAGAAGAGGACGACGCAGAGCACGCTATCCATCAATGGGGAAGATAATTGGGATCAGTTGTGGACGAGTAACACAATTGAGATACGGATTGGAGTCAAAGTGTTATCGATATATCGATTAAAAATGGTTTGATTTGTGGAAACCAATGAAATCATATCCGATCTATATTTAAAAGCCGAGGTAATTAAATCGTAGATAAACTTGTCAATTCGACGCATACTATTTCCATGTTTATCCGACTGTGCGCCTAATTAAAAGTCACTCGATCACCAGAGTGTCAGCTAATTGGGTTACGACAAGTGCCAAGTTTAAATTCAATTTGGGGCTCACAGACCAATTAGCCGATCGATAGCCCTAACAGTTAATGTGATCGACCAACGGATAGACTAACGAATTGGTTTGCATCAGTAAATGGCCTCAAAGTGAGGTCCACTCAGTGCGAGGACAACCACTCGATGACCAATATATTTGTTTTGATTGCTAGATCGCTAAAAATGGTTTCCTTTCAACAAACTGTTTGTCTGTTTGCGATTAAAACTCATGTGATATTCAAAATGACAGCACAGAGACTGAGGGGAAGCCTGACTGACAACGACTGACTCAAACCGACTGATGAAATCAAATAAAACAAAAACTCAAATCTAATATTGAAAACAAAACAAAATATTTGGAACAAAACTATAAATTTTGAAAACCAATTAAACGACTGATAAGTATTGACTCAGAATTGCAAATCACAATCAAAAATCGCAACAAAAACGAAATTTCAATTACGTGTGGAATCGATGGGCTCTTTCTTGAGGTGTTGAGTGAGGAAAGTGTTGGCATCCCTGTTGTGGTCGTTGTCTTTGAGCAATTGTTCGACTAATTCGTGATTCTTCCTGATCTCAGTCCGTTTGCCGACGTCGTCGTCGTTGAGAAGCATTCGCAACATATTGTTATTGTTGGTCACCTTCTTGTCGCTGCCGACACTGCCCGTACAAGAACTTTCACTGAACGGTGTCGTCGGCTGAGCCATAGACGAGGCCGCGTTGGGAGTGTTGGCCGCCGACGACAGCTCGGCCTCGTCTTCCTGGTCGAGCAGCTCCCGCAGGATGTTGTCGTTGTTCTGCAGACCCGGCTCTTTCTTTATCACTGGCGAACTGTCGGCCTCCTCGGAGAAGATGCCGTGCGTCAACAGATTCCGTAGTTTGTGAGTTGCCGAAGAGTTGTTACTGGATGGCGAGAACTCGTCCAACACCTTCTGGTCGAAGCCGCCGCTCTGACCGAAGCTCTGCTGGACTGACTGTGGCGATGGATTAGAAGGACTTTTGATCAGATGGTGACTCGCCATCGATGGCGAAGAGGCACAGAGAGGTGACGTTTGCTGAGACAAAGGCTGTTGTGGTGGCTGTGGCTGAGCACAGGTCAACGGCACCAGAGCTGGTGGCGTCGGGGTAGTGACCGGCGTGTAAATGCCAGCACTGGTTGGCGTCGGAGTCCGGGCCGAATGTCCACCACTGGAGGCCATCACTGTTTGCACTGTGTTTGTAGTACTCGTCTGTTGTTGCGATTCCTGACTATTGGTGTCGTAGTTGTCCCACAAGACCGAACTCGAGGGAAACATTTCACCCAAACAGTCGTTGAGAGAAAAGTCCGATACATTGCTCGGCGAGAGCGCCGGGAATGGAGGGAATGGTGTGGTCGATATCATACCGGTCTGTGTGTTGGCGTATATGGTCACAGAGCCGGGCACTGACTGAGCGCTGGACATCGCAGTACCGGTGAGCAAATTGGAGCTGAGAGAAGAGATCAGATTGTTTGTCGATGAGTTGCAGTTGGCCGACGTGGCCGTCGAGGCCAGCGTCGGGTTGCCCGACCACGAGCTCGTCGTTATCGGACTGGGAGTGCCGCCGCGCGACGACGACGCCTCCGACGAACAACTGTTGTCTGAATCTCGGATTATGGAATGCGTGGCCATAATAAAGTCCTCGGCCACGGGGCCGCCCACTTGCGGGTTGCCGTTGAATATCTTTGACTTAGTCTGGACGTGAACGTACCTGTCGGTGGAGACCATCAGGCGGTAGATGCCCGAGGTCACGTTGGAGCCCGTGGACAGGGCATCCTTCAGATGCGTCTGCACGCGCTGAAAGTCGTTCGGGTGACACAGTTCGAGGATCGGTTTGCCCACCAGGTCTTTGTTCAGGTACTGCGAGTACGTGGACGAGACGCCCGACGTGTCGATCGCCAAGATCTTGCCGGTCAGGTCGAGACGTGTGGTGAACTGCTCGACCACCACATTGGCCGCCGACTTGTCTGTGACCGGAATCCGTCGGGCGACACACACCAGACAGTTGTCGTCCGCAGAACTGGAGGCAGTGGTGCCCGGCGTCGGACTACTGGCGTTCGACTGGCGCTTTGACTCGAGCGACGGCACCAGAACTGCCGATATCTGCATATTCTCGAACTGTTGGTGAGGTTGGGAACACTTATTGTCTCTGTTCGTGGTATTGGTATTGGATTTGTTTGAACTATTGGTTGTGCTCTTCATAAGCGAACCGAACTCGGAGTCCGAGTCGTCGCCGTCTGACATGTGTTCATCTTCTTGTGGTTTAACCATAAATCTAGAGTTAAAACACCGCGATTTGGACGCACTGGTCGTCGAACTGGTCGAAGAAGTGGAGGCCTGTGTGCTATCAGAAGACCAGCCGAAGCCGTTGCCGATGGCTGACATGGGCAGCAGGTTGGAGCTGAACCGGGGATGGTCTCCCACGTGGATTATATTGTAGATCGACTTGCCGACGAGCTCACCTTGCGCGAACTTGAGGAACTGGGTGACATTCTCCGAGACGAACTCGATCGAGCCCTCGGTGTTGACGATGAAGAGGAAGCCGTCGAGTGCCTCGAGCAGCAGAGGGCCCAACACGTCGTTGGCCAGAATCGTGGGCCGCGAAGAGCTCACCTCCGAGGCCTGGAGGTCATCGGACGGGTCGCCCGTCTGGTCAGTGGACTGCTTGATGATCCGGATCTGTTTGACTGTCTCTTGCAATATGGCACACTTGTCTGGCTTGACGGACAGGGAGGACATGTCAGACAAGCTAGCAGATATCAACTCTGCTAACTCCTCGATGTAGATGTTCTCCTGCTCTCTACGTCTCTTCTCGTTCAGACACTTGTTCAGTTGGATGTGCTGGTTGTGGGGCCGGCAGTCGGACTTCCTTCGCTTCGGTTTGCCTGTGCCTGTGCCAAGATCGCTGCCGACAACGTTCATCATTTGCTGGGTGAGGTGGCGATGGGTGTAAGTCCGTGACCGTGACCAGGCTCGGCATCAGACCGAGGCATCACCAGCGCTCACCACTGTTGCCCCGACGGGCGTCCATTGGCCGCACACAACAGAAGACAGCACTGCACTCAACACAAGACACAGTCAATACACAACACCAGAGAAGTGAAGACAACAGAAGACGAGGCGATACTCGAGCGCTATTGCACTGCACTATAACTCTTATGCTATGCTATGGCTATGGCTATAGCACTGGCGGTGATCACTGACGGCGAGTCACACACTTGGCTGACCTCTTCATACTGTCTTCATAGGAGGATCACCACCGCAAGAGTGACCTGTAGTGACCAGCAAAGACAGAGCGATGAATATCAATATCACTCAAGTAATTAATAATAAATAACATGGTTTGCAGTCTTGGTTTGTACGGCATTTGTGCACATCTTTGTGGTGGTAGTGGTGTTGCCATACAATGCCTTTCAACGCAATGCAATGCAATGCAAGCAAATCACTAATGCATTGGTCTATGCGGCAAATGACCGAAATCCTTGCCTTGGCTCACATCGCGCCTCACAGCGCACGCTCAGCACATGCCCAGTGCTTACACTAGACATTTGGGTTAAACGACTCCGAGCGAACACCACTGGCGCCCCACTCAGGCCTGTGCTCTACCACTACTGTCTGGCAGTGCTGGCAGTGCTGGCACTGGCAATAGCAGTGACATCACATCACAGCCTCAAAGCCCACCACTCATTCATTTGCGTTGACTGACTGACTGTCACTGTGACTCTGGAATCACTACCACCATTGCCATCACTGCCATCACTGCCATGATCATCATTTGAGCATGGCATTCTAGCATGCCAATTAGAATAGTGAATAATTAGAAATTACACAATTGCACAATTGCACTAGGTGTGATGGCCTGTAGGTGTGACAACCATTTGTGCTTGCTATTCTTAGCATAAAAATACATGTTGTCTTGGCAAACAATCGATTCGACATCTACCTAGCATAATTAGCAAGGTTCACCTATTGGTAAAATTATATTACCGGACAGGAGAGACCAGGATTACACCGAATGGATTGGACTCACGATTTCTAGTGACGGCAAACCCAGAGACTTATTAGGCCAGCAGTTGAGCCATGGATTAGCCACTGATGTCACTAATACTCCACTGACTTATATTCCGACGGATTAATAGTCTCTCCTTTTCGTTGACGTTTTTTCTCAGTTTATATTTAAAACCACTTTTTCGGGTGAAATATGAGTTCCCTTTCTTACGCACAGAACTGCACAGAACTGACAGGCATTGGGGCCCTTATTATCGCTAATGAGAACACAATAATAATAATAACTCTGTTTAATAGGATCGCCGACTAAGTCGGCAGTCGATGGGCAGAGGGAGGGCCGTCGGGCCACCTGTGCTCAAGGCCAGCACCTCTCGAGTTTTAGCTAGTTTGTTATGTTCGACGGGGGAAGGGGTGCCGTCACCGCCAAAAGTGTGTTAGCAATGCATTTGGCGAAACATATTTTCGGTTGCGTTTAATTCTCGGCTAATAATGAGCCCAAAAAATGTGTGTTTTGTGAGTTAAATGGTTTACTGTTTGGTCTGGTTTTGGATAAAACAGAAGCAAAACAGACACTAAATTGAAATATGTATTGCAAGTTATTAAGCGCAGCGAAAGTAAGTCAGTAGTGGTTTGGCATACGGTGTAGGGATAGGGGCCGACACCACAACACTACACTACACTACACAACACCACTCTTTGTATTGTATTGTTTTGGTCGACATTCAAACTTTTGTCTCATTGACTGAATCAGTGATTTATTAAGTCATATGATAGCCATTAGTCATAAAATATTAATTAGCGTTAGTTAGTTAGTAATAACAATTAGCCATATGATGATGAGTGGTGTTGGCATCACCTTTGACTGACTCGAGCCATGATATTATGGCATATGCTGGCGCTATTATGGCTGCGAACAAGGTCACTGGTGGTGAGGCACACACCAGAGCCAGTGCCAGAGTGAGACTGAGAGCCAGAGCCGGCACACCATCGCATTGATTGTCTGCGATTGGATTTAATTAGAGGCCAACACAACTATCGCACAATTCATCGGATGATGAATCGCGAGAATCAAATCTAGACTATAATCTATAATCGAGCGAAACCTTCAACAATGCAATTATTCATTTGGACCGCTTTCCTCTCTCCCGCTATCCCTCTCCGGCGAACACAATATTTCGGAAGTCGAATATCTGGTTTCAAAACACACACATCCAATACAGACGAGCATATGAGCAATATATGATCTAATATGATCTAGCTACTTGATATTATCAATCATAGACAGGCAGACGAGCGCTAATTTAATAAATGATTGGATCAATTAAATACAACACGATCACAATTGACCCTTTCGTTTGGCTGGATATACTCAAGTTGACAATGTAGTTCATCTGTGCAATAAATACAAACACCAGGATAATTTATGCGACAAAAGCGAGCAACTTTTTGCCATTTACTGCACTCTGTTTTGTCGGATAATAGTAATACGAAATTCATTTAATAGGAATTCTCTGTTACTACAGGCAAGTGATCTATGCCTGCAAATATTCAAATTGGTTTTGTGCAAGTGCAGTTTCAAACTGTGCATTTTCATTGCATTGAATGCACAAGGTAATTTCTGTTAGGCATTAGATAGGAAAACGTATTCGATTTCTAGGAAATTGTGGGCAAAAACGACAAACAAAATGAATGCAAAAACCAATAGAGAAAAAACTAATTTATACTTTCAATAGTGAAGTCAATATTGGAGTCGATTCGCCACAAAAGAAGTCAGAAAAATGTTCGAATGTTTTGCATTTAATTGAATGTTATCAGGATAAAATTTTTTGGGAAAAAAATTGAGAGAATATATTTTATTTTCCGCCTAATAAAACAATTTTTGTCTGTTTGTTATCTCTATTTTACTGTTTTGAATAAAATCGGCGAATGTTTTGATATTTATTTTTATCTCTATATTTTGATATATGAAATAAAATCTTTGAATAAATGATGATTTTTTTTGGGGCAAAAAATTATTGAATTCTTTATGATTTGCAAAAAAAGTTTTTTTTATATCAAATCATATAAAATATATATTGAATTCAATTCACGAATCATTTTTTTGTGTAATATATATTTCGGAGATAAATATGAGAGAAAACAAAAATTGGAATTCATTTTGAGCTCTGATGGCAGGGATGGCCACGAGTTTGGATATGCGATGCGACACTTGTGTAGTCAAATATTTGAATACTAGGAGCAGTTAACTACTAGTTGGCGATCTTGGTCAAACTAGTTGCCAGTGGCCAACTTGCCACTCGATCAGCTCATTTGGTGGCCCAACACCAACACCAACGGCATAACAACAAAATTCTTGGCCACAAAACAAATAAGAAGTTTGAATACAAATTATAATTAAATTCAGAGTAAAAACAAGAGTCAGAAAACATACACAAAAATTGGAGTGAAATTAAAAATTTCAAATACTGTTTAGCGAAACGTGAAAATCAGTTTTAATTTTTGTGTTAACTTCTGATTAACGACAGAAACAATTTATTTTTCTATTCGATTGAATTGCGTTTATATTTAATTTTTTGGGCGAAACGACGGTTCGGGTAAACAATTGATAATGAAATGTGTGGCGAGAGAGACGTCGACTGGCATATAGTTCACTGTCATATTGATCCAGTTATCTGGCAGTGGTATTAACATTCGGCTAATTATCAGCAATTAATTTAATTTTCGAGATAATGATTGGCATTTGGCTCACAGTTATTGAGTCTCTCCAATACATTACTGCGATTAGTACTGTCTGTGAAGTATGTAATCAATAAGTAAATAATGAAATCATGAAAATTAAAACCATTTTCGAACTAAATATTGAAAACTATTATTTGTTGTTTCTGTTGGCTAATGAGCCAAATGTCAGAATACATGTGTAATTCGTTTGTCTCAAAGACCAAAGACAGTCAATCATTTGGTTGTATGAGAAATGTCAACAATTCTCTGGTAAATGGTGTGAAAAAAGAAATCCGATTTTTCATTAACACAAAGGCAATGAGAAAAACCAGAAAAAGAAATATTCTGTGAGACAATGGGCGGTGTGTTTGTCAAAAACGTATTATGAAATTTCGACAAATGATTGACTTTTTGTCGGAATTAGCTGACGATTAAAGCTCTTATTAGCAGCAAATTGAATGACAAAAAATCCATTGATTTACTTACAGAACTAAAGCGAAGTTCAGAGCAACAAATTTGTTCAAAGACTAATCAACATTATCTCAAAGGATATGCTCTGAAAATCATCCGAAAAGAATTGAATGTCAGACGGATTACGCAAATCTCTCTCTCTCTCTCTCTCTCTCTCTCTCTCTCTCTCTCTC
>JAQGBE010000065.1:0-32795 GCA_034698225.1 Scheloribates latipes | reverse complement strand
GATGCAATGCAAGCGACTGACGACTGACGGGTCGACTGACGAGAATGCCCTCCACTCTGGTCTCGCACTCATATTTGTTGCACAAAATTCCACTAAAACTGAATTTATTCCACAATTTCTAGTTTTCCTCTAATCTTATGAGTCATTCGCCACTGTTTTAGCGAAATGATTGTCATTCTGTGGCCAAACCCCTCATTGAAGACTCGCATTGTGTTCAATGTCACACCAGAACAGAGACAATGCAAATGTGTTGACAGAGGAGTGACAGATGTCATGTCTGAACTGCCTTTGTCTCGATCAGGTGTTGCCGCTCACCAGACATGAATAAACTTGGAAAAACTGGCGCACATGTAATTAATTTTTAATTAACACTTAATTCACTTTTCCAACTGAATCGAGAAATTCTTAATTAGAGAGAAAAATCCTATCCAAGAAAAATTGGCCGCAAATAGTGGCGATAGTAGCGAATAGTAGCGCATTATTGTGCTGGTTATTGGTTGGGAGAGTGAGTGAGGAAAGTTTCAATATAACTAGCAATCGAATCAATTAAATACTTATCGCTTGATTTTATCGATTAATTGGACGCCAACTATTTGACCTAGCTAGTTCTACTTTATCTTATTGATGTCAGTTGAAGGCACAAGGTGATTATAGATCATGATCTGTCGCGACACATTAGGAAAATATATAGATCGTCGATTGATTTAGCTTGTTTACATGAATTTCAAAGTCAAGATCAAAATTGTGCTAGATAGTGGTGTTGATAGTGAAAATATCAAAACATCTAATCTGGTGATTGTTTCCTTGGCCTTTCTGATGTCTTAATGCTTCAACGTTTAGATGTCTGCCAACAAAGACCAGTCAATATCGCAATAATCACAATAATCAAGGTAATTCAGATTTTGGACAATAATTTCGCACAAAAGGGAGTGAAGGCCTTCAAAAGGCACTTATAATAGACTGACGAACGGCACTGAAGGACATTGTCATCACTTATGTTCGCAAGTTTTCGGCAAAAGTTTTGTCTCAATACGAATTCAAACTTTGGTCTCTCTCTCTCTCTCTCTCTCTCTCTCTCTCTCTCTCTCTCTCTCTCTCTCTCTCTCTCTCGAAACTTTTGAAAAATTCTTACCTCAAATCATGTCACCACCAAAAAATAGGATGTAATCTGGCACAAGCACACAATGTTTAGCAGAAACAAGAACAAATTTGGCCCAATAAGCAACTTGGAGGAACAAATGACTTGAAACCTTCACATTTCACTAGGCGTTAAATGCAATCACTAGCACTAGCACTGAGCAATGCAATGTAATCTCAGTCTCAATCTCAGTTCTGGCCATTTACTAGAATCCCAATCTAGCCGTTAGTCTTCTCACTCGAGACCTCTGAGACGTTTTGATTCTTGTAAGTAATTAACTGATCCCACACTCAGACACTAAGACTGAGGAAAATTATTAGTAAATAAGTCGAGCGTTGCAATTGAGCTCATAAGGCAGTGGGTGTGACCATCGCTACTACCTTGCTCAGGTAGAGGTCGACCAATATTGTACTCGATTATCAACTTTGTAATTATGATCTAACTATTTTCAAGCAAATCAAAATACTTTCAATTCATATCCAATTGATTTAATGCTAAATTATGCGCGAAGAAAGTTTTAGGTTAGATTTATGAGCATGCTCGTGCGAATTCCATTGGAAACAAGCAAGAAAGTTCATTAGCAAGGCATGAGACGTGCGATTGAATGACCTGACTCTATGAGAACTGAGATTCCGATCGATTCACTGCTTATCTCGTATCGAATCCACTCTTTTGTGTCTTAAATAAGGATAAAAGTCGTAATTCTTATCCCATTTAGAGATTGAGTCCAAACAAGACTTTTGGAGGAAATTCGGGTTTTTATTCACGATTAAGAGATTTATTAATACAATGTTTCGTCAGTTTTGTGTCGATTGGGAAATAAGTTTGCATTGAATTAACAATTAATTCATTATTCAAGCGCTCGAATCGATCTAATTGTGCGCCACTGACCACACTTGTTATCCCGGGTTAACCCACTTTTGCCTCCATTCACCAATACTTACCCTAAGATTGCCTCAATTAAACAAATTATGAATCCATAATCAACTGATTGGTGGCGATTCAATGCCAATAAACCATTGACCAAGCTCTTTTATTCATTATAAATTAAATGCGAGATAAACTTTAAATAAATAAATCAAATAAATTAAATAATAATGTCTTCGAGAAGTGATAAGAATATAAATCAATGAAAAGTGCGATCAGTACTGAAAATATGAACCAAAGATTGACTTTTGAGCGAATGGTCGCCACAAAAGAGTCCAAAAGCAATATCATTAGTGTTATGGTAATGGCAGACAATCCTCCGATGCAAGTGACCAAACCTATCAACGGCTTCCAGAAGAATGGTTTGTCCGACAGTGAACTCGACTGTCGTTTGCCTTTCGAGTCCTTCTGTCTGTTGACCGATATTTTCAGATTGTTTGGCAACTCTTTGGGCACTTCTGTAGTAAACCTCGAGTCGGATATATTCACAGATATCACACGTTTTGGCGTTTCTTCACAACAAATTCAAATTAAAACTTTTGTCATTTTTATAATTCGATTCATACCTTTTGAAACGTCAATCAAAGAATTGAAAAATTTCTTTGTTATCACAAAACAGTCCTCAATTCGACAGTCGGTTAATGTCCGACAACTTCTAACCAGATCTACGAAACCATTTTCGGTGAGCGACGGAAAGCCAGTCAAAGAGAGCACTTCGAGAGCCGGCAGTTTGGCCAACGCTTGGAGACCAGTGTCGGTGGTCTCGAAGTTGCCGGGACATAGTGAGAGGTGTCGCAGTCGCTTCGTGTGCTGACTTAGGAGCCCAAGAATGGAATCGCAGACAACGGAATCGCACCAAATGTCACCACTGATGACCAGTTTCTGGAGTCGGTCGCAGCTCTGGATCAGAGTCCGGAGTTGGCCGGCGGTCAGTGACAGGAGTCCGTCGTGTGAGTTGTGCTGAGAGAATAAATGCCATCAGTTTATTTGGAAGTTTTCTAATCTGTGGGTAATTTCACAAAATTTTCCCCAGAATAAATAAGGTTTAGATTAATTTCCCATGATATAGATCTGTAATTGAATAGCTATTACTAAAACTACAGCTAAATTATTCTTTTCAAGGTTAGCAACGAAAAAAGGGTTATTTCAAGTTCTGTGTTGTCAACACTGTAGTGAAGCCCAGGAGGTGTTTGCCATGCAAGCGAACGATTGGCAAACGATTGATCAGATAATTACTTCATATAATTCCAAGCACTCCAAGCACTTAATTGAGGCGATCGAAGAGAAGAAATTCATGTCGTGGTCATTAAAAAGTGGTTTAACGTAGTCGACGACCAATCGCTTCAAACGATTGAAACTAGAAATGCCAGACAATTGTCGCGTAAGAAAGCCTTGAATATAGAGCTGTTCGATGTGTCGACCGCTTCCGACCACCAAAGCATTCAACGGCTGTTCAATCGATATATTGTTTCCGGTGATCAGTCGCGGCCCCAATCGGATCACTCGGATTGTGTCGCATATCCGCGACAATGGATCACAATTTCTGATATGATTGCCAGTGATGTCGAGGTATTCGAGTTTGCGAAAGCCTTCGACTATTATCTCGAGCTGTTTGTCGTCGAGATCGCAGTCTTTGATCACCAATTTGGTCAACTGATGGCCGTAAGCGAAGACTAATCGCTGCCATCCATTGTCAGTGACATTGAGATAAAAGTACTCATCGGAACGGCTTTTGCCTAAATGTTGATCACAAGACATGAATTAGCGATTAATCTGATGGTTGATAAACAAATTGATGGCATTGTCGTCGCATCAGATGCTCCAAGAGATTCACAATTGGAAGATAAGCGATACAATGACCCACATTAACAGCAAAATAACATCAAGGTGGTTTTATTAGCATCTCTGCTATCTAGTAACATATCATATGAGTGGTCAATGACTTACCGAAGCCATCGCAGGCTATAAACTCAAGACAAGTGAGTGCCGGACACGAGTCGATCATATGCTTGATCAGAGAGTCGTTCCAATAGTCGAATCCGATGAACGCCAGAGATGTCAGGTTCGGAAAGCAACTGATGAGCACTTGATATGTGTTGTATTTGATGTAACCCGAAGTCCACACAATCGTATCGCTCGAGTCTTCATACTTGAGTCGATAACTCTGATACCTCGACACTAATACCAACTTTTTCTGTGCCGAAAGCAAATGGTCGGACGACTCCTTCCAGGAGGTGTTCACTCGCCGGCAGATGTGGCGATCCCTCACTGAAAGATGACTCAAAATACTGATCAAGCAATCGATATTTGCAGTCATGCTTCGGCTGAAGAGTTTAGAATTGGCCGAAGAGTTCAAATAATGGTCATAAAAGTGTTGGCATTTCACCAAAGGTTACGCAACGGTGCGAAAGACAATCGTCAGTCAGTGAGATGTGCTCTACTCCGAGAGACCAGTCAGACATTGGTCTGCCCTCAAGAAACAGGTCATTATCTACCGGTTTGTTGGCTAACAGAGACCTGAGTTGTGCTGCGCTGACGGCACAGGCATTCACTGTCAGTGCCCACCAGTGACGGCAACTTATCTGACATTAAGATGAAGTTCAAGTTCGACAACACTTCCGTATTATCGCCAAAACGATCGCTAAAATAAATTGAACTCAATTTAGAGTTTTATCGGTTAGACTCGGAAACAGTTATTGGACTGCGAGCTGAGGGCTGACTCTCGACTGGGACTCAGCCTTGTCTTGCATTGCATAACGATTTGCATTTTGCTAATGAATAAACATTTTTTAGATTTCGATAATTAATTCGAATTCATAAATTAATTTTGATGACCTTGCACACGTTTATCACTGTAGGTGTAGACAGACACTTGTAGCCACAAACTTGTTAGCTACCGAGTGGTATCACTTTTGAGCATGATAGGCTGGTCAGAACAACCACTCACAGTTGTCAGATGAGCTGAATGAACTATTCATAAGTTTATCTTGCTCACTTGTCGACATGAATAAATATTTAGGTTTCGATTTTTAAATTCTCGATTGGCTAATGACACCAAATGTACAACAGTTGTAAACACTGGGAGAATGCGAGTGAAAGCCAACTGAAGTCTAAGATTAAGATATCTGTTGTTCGCAACAATAGGTTATTCGCTTTGTGTCCCTATCAGTGCAAACACTGATTAGATTGTTAAACCAAAATGTCTTTTCCTAGTCTGTCATCACTGGACTGGAACCGATCTGTCGATTCATTGGCTGTATCTCTACTATAATTAATATCGAGTGAAAGCGCCCAAAACTGGACTAAAAGTCAATGAATCGAAGCCAAGTTCAAACAGAACTGGGATTGTGGCCGAAGTGGAGGCCATGAGTTACGCAAAGGAGTGGCTGAATGTGAGCTCAATTGGATCGGAATATTGTACTCAAACTAAGGCGCTCTGAAATCCCGGTTTAATTCCAGTTGTGGTGGCATTGGAGTGCATTGGAGTGGTGTTGTGGTGGTGTGTGGAGTGGTGTCGGTCCGGCCCTCCAGAAGGTTGTGTTACATAAAATAATGGTAACTTTCGATAGGGATTAGTGTCACAAATCGATGCGTTGACACAATTCCTTAATATTGGGCTTTTGGTCCAAATCTCAAACATTGCCACCGATTCTGAGCCCTTTATTTAGGTTTTTGAGTCGATTGGCAGAGATATGACTCGAATTTAGTTCACTATAACTCCAATTTGTATCAATTGTGGGCTTATTTGAGTCAACAATCGCTACCAAACACTAAACTCGGAGAAAGTTTATTGAATTTAATGTTCCATTTCTCTCATTTCTCTCTTATCTAAGTTATCTCACTCTTCGGCTCCGTTTCCCAAATAGATATCACTTTTGTTTTTCACCGATCGCTCAGAACTTTGACCAACACTTCGGTCGACGCTATTCAGAGCCCTTTGTCGACCCATTTAGCGATCAGTTATCCAATTCATACAAGTCTTCAATGCTTACGAAACATAACTTTAATCAGAATACAAATTATCTGTAAGTCATTATTGATATCTTCTGAGAGTAAGAATAGATTAAGTCAATTAACAAAGAACTTGATGTCCAATAATATCGATATCTAATCATAATTATCTATAATATCTTATAATTAATATGCAATCGAATGCATAACAAAACAAAATCAACTAAATTAAAGAAAACGATTTAATATGAGATTAGAGGTCAGACGAGATAGCGGTGGCCCGAAGACCCTTCAATGGCCGACAAGACGTTCCGATCGTTATCATTGTCGACGCCACCATCTTTGGCCGCCAATACCCGGAATGGTCGGATATTTGCGTTTTCGGGTTAATTTAGGCTTAGAATCCAAATGGAATCCGTTGTCGCGCGCCATCGAATTGATCCACTTCTTCGTCTGTCCCCAGATTCTGTCAGTGATTTGCGGGCCTTCGATGCGGTCGATCGAACTCAACCAGAAATACTTCTCCTCGACTCCGGTCAACACTCGGGCCGTATAGTCGGTGCCATCGATATTGAGAACTCCATAATCAGGCAAATCGTGCTTTGCGTCCGCACTCTTGGTCATCGCCAATATATTCCTGGCCGCAAATCTTTGGCTGAATCTTATGTTGAATTGTCCGTCGATTTCAACAATATTGCCATAGTTCTTGAAGAATGTCTTGATTTTAGCTGTGGTCAAACTTTTCGAACTGTTGTCAATGTGAAGAACTGCCAACTCTTCTAAGACAGGATTGTCTTTAAGCTTTCGGATGCGTTTGTCTTTGAGTCTCAAGAAATAATTGTATTGTTTGTCAGTATCTTTGAAGTACTTCAGCTTCTTCTTCTGCATTCGACAGAATTTCTTGATCTCTTCTTCGGTAAGCAATTTGTAAACGACTTCTTTGCCATTGATTGTCATTTTGGTTTCGCCGACCGACTTGTCAGAGGCCTTCACTTTATTGAGAACCTCTTCGGCGGTCGAAACTCCATTGAACTGCACGAACGCAATTTGCTTGCTGAAGATCTTGAGGACCATTTTGACAAATTTCCATTGGTTTGGGCCAATCAGTTCATCGAAGTACTTCTTGATCTCGTTTTGGCCCAAATCCTTCGGCACATTCAATAGTTTGGCCATAGAGTCAGACTTAGCCATTATCTGTCTCTCCAACTCTTCGTCATATTCTGCATCTTCGGTAGTCATCTTCACTGCTTCCGACTTATTCGGCTTCAACGCCATTCCGGTCACCTTTGCCTCGAGCTTTTGTCTCATAACTTCCTGCATCTCTGTTCGCTTCGTTTGCTCGAAAATATGTTTGGTTGCTCTCACGAGTTCTTTGTCACCGAATGTGACCACCGGCTCATCGACCAGTCGTTCGGCCACTAATCTGTCAGCGAAAGTAACGAAAATACTGCCTTTGAAGACCAGACCTTTGCCTTTCATCTTTGTCTTTCTTCTCATAGCAAGCGCTTCAACGGTTCCATAGGTTTGGCACCAATTCATCAGCTCTTCGTAAGAGGACTTTCTGGGGAATCCCTTCACATAAACGGTTCTTTGATTGAACAGCTTCTTCGACTCTTCAGTTATTGGGATCATCGGTCTGTCGGCTCTTCGTCTGACTTTCTCTTCGTTGGTCTTCACTTCAATCAAATCAGATTTAACTGAAGTCAGCGATTGCTTCAGAAGTTCTTTGCTATTATCGGCCAATTTCTTGATCCGATTGAAAGACATAAGAGTATCGAAACTAATCCCTAAGTGAAGAACAAATGTGATCAATGAGCCAATCAATGGTCAGTCACTCACAGCCTTCCTCTTTGGCCATTAGATTCGTGAGAAATGAGTCGTCCATTAGATTACAATCAGAGAAATAGTATTCTAATTGAAGAACGATTGGGTTCTTCAGTTCACTCTCAAACGGATCCATCGTTGGTCTTGAGCTTCAAAATCAGAGCAATCTTCAGATGTGGTGATCAAAGAGTTGGTGTGACTGCAACTGAACTGACTCTGCGATCGTCTGACGACTGGGAGAAGTGGTGTGGCTTTGATTGGCTGAAGGCTTGACGACTGACGCGATGTCTGCCAGTGATCACCAAAGTTGCCATCAGAGCCATAGATGGCCTCAACTCTTATACACTTGGCTTCACTTCACTTGTGAGACACTTACGACACGTGGGGTCTGAGAGTCAGTCAGAGTGTGGCAAAGAGTCAAAGAGTCAAAGTGCGGAAGACAGTCATCGGCGAAGACAATGAGTCGCATGAGTTGTGGCAAATCACCGACTCGTCACTCATCGGTGGCCTCACGAGTCAGGCATTGCTGGCACTGCCATAAGTCGACCGACAGAGACGATACCGCGTCTTGTGGTAGGTGTCCGCGAACTTACCACAAGAAGTGTCTGTCGACAGAGTTTGAGTCGCGATGTCCCGAATGTGTCGACATCGGCAAAGACGTGACATCTGATCGCCAGAAGTTGAACGACGTATTGGAGAAAGTGGTCGCTGAACTGATTTCGAAGAACGACTGCTTCCGCTTGTTGGCCATCGATGAAGACAATGCGAAGCGCGGGTCGAATCTGGTCAACCCAATGGATCTGACCAGAATCAAGAGAAAGACGGAACAGCGGGCGTACTCTTCGGTCAATGGCTTCCTATCGGACATAAAATGGGTACTAATTTGGATCTAATTATTGACTCAATTGCTAATCAAATATCGTTTCTCCGCTAAGATTAACCACAACTCCATTGTCCATCAATTGCCAGGATTGAAGACCAAAGCCAAGAGTCTATTATATACGGCAGAAAAGATGTGTCAGACGATTGGCATATGTCTTGACTGTAGTCTCAACTTTTACCTGATGGACAACCACTACGAAGCCGTCTGCGAACGACCGCATAACGTGGTCTGGGCTAAGGTTGAGCGGCATCCGTATTGGCCGGCCAAGAGTTATCAGTACGACTCGGTCCGCAAGAAAGTATTGGTCGGCTTCTTCGGCACTCATGATTTGCGTTGGGTTGCGGCCAACAAAACCTTTATGATATCGGAAGGCTATCCCTTCCAAACGTCAGACCCTATCCTCGCGAAACCCATATCAGAAATGAAGGCATATATCACTCAATTGAAAAACTATTTCGGTGTCACTCACTTGAAGTATCGCAAAGGAAGCGTCTTCGCAGAGGATAGACTCTATGTATCAGTTGATCAGCCCATTGAGGCTTCCGAAGACCTAATTGACTCGATATTTGACGATAGCTCTAAAATTGACATTTCTTCAGATGAAGGAAGTGCTTCAGAAGTGGCCGTCGACTCAAACAAGAGTCCAATAAAGCGGAGAAAACCAAACGAAAAGGTGGAACAGACCCAGAAAGGGTCTGAAGACCCGACCGATGACAACTCACCGGTTGGACCGACTAATGAAGACTCAGCCGAAGTTGATTTACCGGTTGAAGAAGTGGCCAAAACCAGTGCTGACACCCAACAGAACGCAGAACCACAAGTGATTAGTATTGGCAGCGAAGACAACGGCCCGGAAGTGATAACTCTGTCGGACAATGAGAGTGAGCGGCAATACGTTGAATATTATACCAGAGCACAAAAGATCGGCAATAATTACATATTTGTCTGCAATTATATACGCGATTGCGGACTGAGTTTCAAACGCCGTTCGGAGGCTATCAAACACATCTACACTCACTTGAAGTGAGCGATGGCTCACAAGAATCACTCTTAGATTCAGTCAATTTTAATGCTAATCATAATCTGTTTCTAATATAATCTTCAATCAATGTTTATTGTGGGTTCACAATAACCAAACTCATACTCATTTCATTTGACGGATGATTCTCAACACTTATACAATTATTTTAAATCTTGTTGTTTAATCTCATTTAAAATTTAATCATTTTTTGCGTTAATAGACATTAATTGAAAACAATATGAAATATCGTTTCAGTTTCAATACAAATGGAAAATCCGTAAAAACTCTAATCAATCTCTAATTAATCGAAAGCCAAACATTAAAACTTCAAAAGTTGTGACAAAATATTTAAAATTAATTCAATGATAATAAATATAAACAAAAATCTCAGTTTTGAGGCACAAAACAAATGGATCTCCAATGCGAGGGACAGGCAGTCGGGTAGCGATCACTCAATGATCAGCTGTTCGTTTGGGGCACTGATTGTTGCGATTCTCCAATCAATAGATTGTTGTCTTCTATTGAGTTATCGGCTTTGTTGGTATTGTTGGCGTTCGGGCCCAAGAAGAAGGCCTCGGGTCCGGCCCATAGCTGCTGGAACTCCTTCCGGTAAAGGGATATAAGGATCGGCGGTATTGTAGTGAAGGGCACCAGATATAAGAGCGCCGGCTGTGCGCTACCGCTCATTAAGTATAGTCCTGTCAGACAATGACAATCATTAGATCTGAACGTTTGAAACGTCTTGTCGGGTGCCTTACCTGCGAAGGTGGCGATGAGTCCGAGGCCATAGCAGATACATGTCGTCGCGTAATATATCCGGTATTTGACGTCAAATATCAGATCAAACGCATAACAATACGAGACCAGTAATCCGGGAACCAGAATATCGCCGAATCCGAGCAAAGAGTCCCGATTTGTGAAGCAGACGTCGTACGGATCGGTACTGTTCTCCGATTGGAATATCTTGTGTGGAATCTTCATAATCATTGGGATCTGTTCGCCGGGTTTGCCGCACCGCGATTTGCCCGAACCGCCAGTGGCCACGTCCACCATCACTGAGTTGCCTACAGAACAGTGGGTTAGCAATGATTTAGAAGTGGTATTCAAGGAAATACCTTTGGATGTGATCAGAGGTGTGATGAAGACGAAGAATATATCGTAGAAGAAGAGGGCAGACAATAGGATAACACAAATCTTATAAGACGGCAAACGAATGGTTCGCAACATATTGAGGCTGAAACAGACTCCGAGTAAGTCCTGAAGGATCCATGAAAAGGATTCCTTGCGGTAGACAAACCACACGACCGACAAACTGATGGAACCGATCAACAGAACCAACTGATAGTAATACATACGACCGCACCGGACATTGAACACTAGGAACGAGGCTTTGGTCACAGACTCGGGCAACAGATAGAGAACAATGGGTTCGGAACAGGCGAAGAGGGAGGCGATTGAGGCCAACGTGAACAAGAATATTATGACGTAAACCAGGTATTGGAAGAAATAATAGAGAAGGACCAGCATTAGAGCCATCAGTAATACGAAGCCCAACACCAGAAAAGGCGACAGATTTATGAACGCCTCCTCTTCGGCACTCTTCGGGCCATTTTTGGTCCCATCTTTGGCATCGGTTTCGGCTAAACATCGGGAGAAACGATTAGAACCAAACTGTTGTCAATTGGTCTCACATTTTGCTGTTCGTGTTGTCTTCAGTTTATTGATTTGGAAAATGTTTTTGCGAACAGTTCCCGACCAGAAGGCGCCCAAAGTGACCGTAAATGTGGCCAAAAGCCAAATGCAGACAATCGAGTAGTCGAAGCCATAGCCCAAACTGGTCTCGAAGTCGATGTTAAATAACTTCAATTGGTTTGCATCTGAGCCCAGGATCTGATCGACACTCGTTTGCGATATCAACGAAACACTGAATTTGTTGTCCAAAAGGGTCTGATTTGTGATATTAATGCCGCCATCGATGTCGACACTGCATCCGATCGATATGAACAGACCGTAAATGGATTTGTCTTTGAAGTAACTGATCTGGTCGTTGATATTGCAATCCGAAGAGTAGTTGATTAAAACGAATTTGTTGGTCGGGTCTCCTTTCAAGTCCTCTTTGACGTCTACATCCGGACGGTACGGATTGTCGCTCTGACACAAGTTCTTGTCTAAGAAGCTGTAGAGACTCGTGAGGTCGTAGAATCGGTTCCGCTTCTGGAGTTGAGTGACATTGCGGTCGTAAACGTAGTCCAAAATACAAAACGCTTTTGACGTTTCGTTTGTCGCCTTATTTCTGGTTTGGATCAGATTCGTGTAGCGCTGCACCTCTTGAGCGGCCACTCTGGCCACGAGTGCGGCCGCAGTCACCGCCAACAATGGTCTCAACATTGGTGGCCAACCGATCGACGCGATAGACAAGGATTGAGTCAATTATTGAGCCCAAACTAAACCTGCAATCAATTCACTGTTGTCTTCATTTTATTGACACTTAATTGACTTCAATGGTGGTATCAAACGGACGACACATCCGAACCAAACCAATGAATTCTCCACTCATTTCATTGCAGTTATGGTTTGCGTCGGAACTCGTTTGGCATCACTAATACCAGAGAAGAGTTGCTCAGCTGTTGTGAGCAGTGGTGCCATCGCTGCGGACACACAGACTCGTGGTCCTAATGATCAGCTCTTGGTCGTCATGAGTCTCGATCCAAGACATCTGATTCTTGTTCTGGTGGGCATTCAAATGATCTGTTTGCAAGTTATTGGGTGATTGTAAAATATATGAGTAATATTGATAAATGCTATAAAATTATACTACTTGTCAAAAGTTGCATGATTATTCTGCATTGATAATATAACAAGCTTGTTTCGCAAATTGTTTGATAACAAATTGCATCAAATTGATGCGTCAATTACTCTAGTTTTTCCTTAATTATACGCTACTTTTAATTATAAACAAGGCATAGAAAAATTGAATAAACTTTTAATTTGAAAGGAAACTAATTCTATAAAAGCATTGACTTATCTAATAACAAGTTTTCACTTAATTAAGAATGACCTTCGATAGACAAGTCGATAGACAACACATCATTGATCACACATTCACTAATTAATTGGTTTAATCAAACAGTGATTTTCAACCGTTTTAATTACAGTAAATGTAAATCACAGTTAACTGCTATTCAATGGCTAAACGACAGCATCAAAGTGGAGGTAAGTCTATCACAAGTGTAGTCTTACTTTGGGTTTACATTTATGCATAACTCTGTGGCGTATTTGTTAACGAATCCAATTATTTGTGGCCTAAAATTATGACAGTTGTGTATCACTGATTTAGTGAGCTAGCTAACTAGCTAACAATCAATCCATCTAGCTAATTAATCGCTGCTGTGGACAGAGTGACACTTGTTTAGCCATATCTCTACCTTTATCTCTAACTAACAAATGCTTTCGCCTCTCATTCTCGTTGTTAACCGACTCTCTTAAACAACGAATGAATAACTGTCTGCGAAAAGTGATAATCGATTAGTGTTGTGGTCAATGAGCGCCACTCGAGAAGTGATAATTACAAGAAGTGATTCAATCGATTGACTTTCAGCGGCCAAAGTGACCAAACTTTTCAACGCTTTAGCCATTCGTCAGCCGTAAGTGAATGAGTGATACGAACAGACAATTGGGTCAACACTGAGATACTGACAACACCTGAATGACAGATAACGCCAATTGTAGTCAAGATTTAGAACTTTCAGAATCACTTACTTTGGTTTAGAACTGAGTGCGAGTTCTGTAGCAAAAAGTTCTAAAACTAGTCTCAGAGTTAGCATTGATTGCGAGTATCACTCCATTCCATAGTAAGCAATAGTAAGCAAACAAACGATTCGCCGAATTCTTCCAATTAATCCCTCTTTGCGTCAAAGTTTGTAAATAACACCAAAAATAGATTCAATCAAACAGAGAGGCGTCTCAGCGCTGAAGAGGAAGGCAGAGGACGAGCGCAAGTCGAGGACAGACAGAGCATCGCCAGCAATGACAAGCCTTCAGTCGTCGGACGACGAGACGGACCACCGGATGGGCGCCATCGGCACCACTCTCATCGTCGGCCTATCGCAGGACAACCTCCTGTTCACTGCCTTCGCCTTCATTCAGGTGTTGGGCGTCGTTATGATCAGTCTTTGCGCCATTTGGGGCCAACACTTCCTCAAAGGCTACGGCTTCGAAGACGACCGGGTCTTCAACTTCCATCCGCTGCTAATGACTATCGGAATGATTTATCTGAACGCCAACGGTATGTCAAACTGAATGTCGGATCAATTGAGACACTGATCACTCGCTGACAGGTATTCTCATCTATCGGATCACTCGATGCCTGCGATTCCAGCGCCAAAAGCTGATTCACTTCGCCGTCCAGATGTCTGCGCTTATCATATCATTGGTCGGCGTATACGCGGTCTTCCACTTCCATAACGTGAAGAATATTCCGAACATGTATTCTCTGCACTCATGGCTCGGCATTACAGCGGTCGCCGGCTCTCTCTTCAGTCTCGTCGCCTCCTTCTTCACGTTCCTCTACCCGGGCATCGATCCGGTTTATCGCCGGCTTATTCTGCCCTTTCATATATTCGGCGGAATAGCTAACATAGTGCTGACCGCAGCCGTGGCCATCACCGGCATCACCGAAAAAGCGTTGTTCAGTTTGTAAGTAACCATTTAAGTGATTGGAGTGATGTGTTGACCACATTTGCGACCCGTTTCAGTCCCAACTACAAAGAGCTCGAACCGGCGGCAGTGATAATGAATCTGTTGGGCGTCAGTGTCGTTGTCTTCACTACTCTAGTCGTATGGCTCGTCACTAAACCAGAATTCAAACGGCGATATATTCCTGGCGTCAATGCACCGCAATATAAGCTGAGGCGCGAACAGACGACGGAGTGATCTCTCGGCCACCGCTGCGGCCACTCTTCAGCCGTCCTTTCATTTCATGACATTTAACTTATTTTTATATTCAATTCAAATCAAAGTCCAATTCTAATCCTTTCCATACATATCTGTGCCTTAATTGTGTCGAATGCAGTCATAAACTAAACCAAAATTTGAGACCAAATTATGTATAATAATTATTTTTGAAACATATTTTTAGTTCTAATTGAATACAATTTATGCGAAATGTGTTTATAATTTCGACTTTTATTTCAATTTACAAAACGGATCGCTATTTGATGTCAAGTATTCAATAACTCGGTATTTAATGGATTTCTCGGAATCTGTTTACTGAATAAAGTGTTCAAAACGTGATTATCTGTTTAGAAAACAGCAAAGAATTTAATATTCATAGAAATATTCCAATTATTTGTTTATTTAGTTTAACTGTTGGCAGAACTCAATTATTTACAGCCATTCTTACGATTCGTTTCTACACTCAAACGCAAGAATATTCTCGAAATCTCCACAGAAATGATTAGATCCCGAGCCAACAGATATTGACTTTGTTTTTGGCCACTACTCCGTAAAGTGGTCACTAAGAGCGGTCACCCGTTATCTGTTCGCCCAACGAACTCAAAGGCAAAGGTAAGTATCGGTATCTGACTGACGATACTAAGCCCGAGGACACAAATCAGAGAATATTAATCAATTGGCGGTCTTTAGTATTCTTCTGCTGAATGGAGACATTCTTCTTGTGACCAAATCGCTGGACATCGGGTCACAGAAGCAAAGGTCGCGACGCTGTCTATCGATTCGATGATTGGAAGCATTTGTTGGTCCAGTGTTTCACTTGTGATACGAATGATACTTAAGATATGACTCGGTTTGCGATTTACGTAAATAATAAATAAGTCAATAAAATGCATGAATTGTATGCAAACATTGAATCAAATTTATTGTAAATATAATTTCATTTTTAAATAGCAATCATCAAAACTATACAATCATTTCTGTCTTCAAAATAAAACAATTTTCAATTATTATTATTATTATTACTTTCAATGATTACAACTTTTTTGAAGAGATTTTTTCGCAAAAATATATTTAATATTTGGAAATATAATGATTCGAAAAAATTAATAGATTTTTCTCTCAATTATTAATATAATAAATAATAATAATAATAATTAAAACTTTTTTAAAGTTGTTCTCAAAATTAAAATCAATTCAAATACACTCTCTTATTATGAATCGTCGTATAAATTAAATTAGATTTTAGTCTAATTTGTGCACAAAATCAATCAAAACCGGAAGAGTCGGGTCCCGAATGTGCGGACACTTTGTGTTCGGTGCAGTCGATTGGGATATATGTGCGGATCGGGAGGTGAGGGACAGACGTTCGCACAGACGGGACACGACTCGCAAATCAATAATAAATCCAATTATAAAAACAAAAAATGTAAATAAACTCAAAAATTTCGAATAAAATAACTCAAAAATTATAATAATTTGGTTTCAAATCGATCACAAAAATTATTAATGAAATCACAAGTTTTCGCCAAAACGTTACGAATTAGTGACTAAACCGTGAATTCCAATGAAATTGAAAAATAAAATAAAAACAAAAAATACCTATAAATTGAAAAAATAAAAACTAATTTCAATTCAAAAAATAAGTTATAAATCAATGGAAAATATATGACGTTTTGAATGATATCCTAATTCTCTCTCTGACCTCAAGACTAATGCAAAAACAGTTTCTGTTTTGTGTAATGAAAGCGAAATAAATGATAATTGAAATTATGTTCTGAACTATAAAATCGATGGAAAAATATGATAATTAGGTTAACACTAAATGTGTCGCCAAATAACTTAAAACATGAATTGTGTTTCTGAATTTGTAAACTGAGCTGCGATTCAACTGCTAATCAAAATTCAAGTGTTTTAGTTATCTTTTGAAATCAGAGGAAATATTCTTCAGATGTAGTCATCACTGAAGTGAAGCTCGTTTTTAAAATCTGAATCTCAGTACTTGGTTAAGCCCTTCCGAGTGTAATTGAATTGCAAATTCATATCTCAATTTATAAGGTTATTATTAAATAAGGTAATTAAATAAATAGTTTATTAGCGGTTCAATGGAAAGCGTGAAATGTGTGTAACGTCTAAATGAATGGCAAAAATCTCAGTCATTCTCAGCTAAATATTCCGCTCTGTGTCTGACAGCCGACCCGTGGGAAAGTGGACAGTCATATGATTGCGATATAATGGTGGAGTGCATAGTCTGGCAAACACTGTTAGACACGATGACCAAGGTTATGGTTATGGTGAGGGTGATAGTGTGATGGTCAATGCCACTCACACTCTCACATAACTACCTAATTAAGAGTTATTATTCTCAACGATACGACAAATCAATTATTTATTGAGTAATTGTCGACAAAATAATATCCGAAACGAGAATTTGCAATAAATAACTACTTTTGAAGCGACTCTCGAGAAGAGAGTCATTACGTGAAGAGTCTGTCAGATAATCGTTTGATTCACATGAAGAGAGTTATGTCTGTCCTTCAGGTTTTGCTAATATGGGTCTCCAGACTAAGGGAAAGGTATTCGCCGTAAAAGTCCCGAAAAAGATGTATTCATTTAATGTCTCGGTTTTTGTGCTTTCGGCAGAAAGAGTTAAGCAATGAGTGGTGTGTTTAATGGTGTTCACAGGCATTCAAACTTTCAATCGATTAGTTTTCGCCAAAAACAAGACTGAAATTCACTGGAAATAAGAGGTTTTTAAATATAAAGAGAACTCTATTCAAGAAAACAGTGAATAATTGGACAATAAATTGAGTGGCAAATTGTGCAGGTCTTCAAGTGAAAAGGGTGGTTCATATTCAAACTCATATTCAAACAGAAGCCTTAATTATAAATAATGCATCGAAACTCACAGAAATATGACTTAAAAGTTGAATAATTGTTGTTCAATAAATAGTCGATGTATTTAATGTTAATGTATTACTACTAATACTAAACTTGTGACGACTGGTCTACTCGAGATATAAGCATGGTACTACTAATAGGTAAAATACCCAACAGTATTTCTCCGCTCGATAAGAGACAAAAAGAAAAATATTAAACACTTTTTATATATTTTTAATTTTAATTTTTCGTTGGTATTCGAAAATATAAGCAATGAATTCAACGGAGAGAACCAATTATTAAAAAATAAAATGACTTTTAAATACTCAGTGAAAAGAGTAATCTCTTGGAAAACTGGATCAAAAATGCTTTCAACTGACAATAAATGCTCAATAAATGGGTTCTCAATGTCTAGTAATCAAAATTAAGGGTCACTTTGGAAGAGGTGTTCATAATATACAATAATTAATAAAATATATATCTGTTTCTCATATATATTCAAAACTCTAAATCTAATAGTAATCGGGTGTCCATTAAGTGGCTGACCAGTGGCCACATTCGGCACCACTGGTCAACCGATCCAATGCGCAGCCAATAGTCAATTAAAATTATATGGAATCAACTTTTCATTAAATATTAGCTCAACTATCGTAACATTGACTTAAATAGCAATAAAAATTGTGGAATAAATAGATTTTTCAATAGATTTCTCTCTCGTTTTCAATACTGTCTGTACTTATCGTTCGTAATATTCGTTCGTCAATAATAATAATGCAAAAACAAGGACTCGATTCTCACCGAAACAGTTCAACAGATCTCTTAGCCATAGACAGGAAAATTTAGTCACTAATTGCTAGACATTTAAAGCTAGAGCTCAACAGTTCCAAGAAATGAGTTTTTATGCTATAAGACATTGAATTTCTAATTACAGGTCATTAGGAAAGAAATTTTATGAGTCTTTTAGCGAATTATGAAAATATCTTGTTTTGATTCAAATACATAGTTATTCTTTTGTTTTCCTTCAGAAACTATCGATAAAAATGTTGCAAAAATATTAATTTGATTCGGTTTTGGCATCAAATTAATGCTTTGTTTTTAAATAAAATGCTAATTAAAGGGGAAAACAATTTCTAATGATTCGGTGATTCATGCGATGATTGGATTAAATATATGTCCAATGATTTGATGGCATTATTAACTCAATTGATTCACAGATTTTTATCGAGAAATGCATCGCATTTTGGGTGAAAAGTGACTTTTTTTAGATATCAAATCATAATTGAAAAGTGATATCCAGTTATGGAAATGAAATGAAAATGTGATGAGAATTAGAGCCAAAATATATATATAAAGTATATCTCGAATGCGAATCTTATATTAAATCTTAAATATTTGGGTGAAATTAATGGTATAATCAATGGTGCGATCAATTGATTCAATGAATGTTTTGCTCATTTTTTACATAAATATTTTCATCAGTTTTTAAGATCTCGTGATTTCAGACAAACATCAAGAAATCAGACATAGATTACCGCAAAGACGACAATTGAAACGAAATGAATGGCAACTTTGGTCGAGACGATAGGTTTAGGAATTGTCTGTCGGATGAATGGCCAGAATGTATGGCATCAGAGGTTCACTCCCTTCTGATCCGTTTGCTTGTGCGGGAAAGCGTTGTCGTCGTTGTGGCCACGAAATCGAACTCTGGTCCGCCTGAGACGAAGACATCGTCAGATTTGATCCCTTTTCTAATACCGTCTAATACTGACCGGAATGTCGATAACGCTTTTTGGTGTCCACCTGCGACTGAGCGGTCAGCTGCAGCTGAATGGCCGATGTGTTCAGCTTATCGGCCAATAGTAAGTGTTTGAGACCTGCGATCTTCTGACTGGAAAGAGTGACACTCGGCTTGTCTTCCTTAAAGCTGTTCTCTTCTTTACCATTGAGGTTAGCGCCGAACTGTTTGCCGAACGCCTGAGATGTCTGAGTGGATGTAATGCCGTTATTGGTGTCCGACTGTGCAGTGAACGCGTTCTCGATGTCCTGACCCAAGAGGAACCGAGGGTTCAGTATGTTCTCACTGCAGGCGGCGGCCAACGCGGCGATTGTCGGGTTGGGCTCACCGGTCGAGTCCATGTCTTTTACCAAAGACTTTATTAATTCCGACTCAGAATGACTGAAATAAGAAAAAGCGTTGAGTGAAATGGTATGGTTAGGACTCATGTCGAAGACGTACCCAAGACTGGCATCTGAATTAAGATCAGTGTCATCGATGTCAGTCTTGATCTCATCGATTCCACCATTTTTTCTTTGAGAACTCTTGTAATCGTCAGAAATATCACAAAATTTTGTTTCAATGTTATCGTTATTCTTGTTATCGACTTTTGGTTTGGTTTGGGATTCGTTTTCCGTGTCGTTCTGTTCGTCACTCTTCTTATCGTTCTGTTCATCGCTCTCGTCATTGATGTCGGACTTGATATCGACTTTGGCTCTGATATGGTGCGGAAACTTAGCGATTGTGGCCACCAGTGGTTTGGCCCAACCGATGTGGAGCACCGGCGTAGACGAGCCCTCTTCCCACCCGCACAGGCCGTCGTAGAACCTGAGCAGATGTGCGAAACACTCCGGGTCTTGGAGTAGAGGTATCGATGACGCGCCGCTGGGCTCTCGTCCGCCGGCGGACACCACTTTGACGATGTGAGGGATCAACTCGTTGGCGATTTCAAGGAACTCCTTGTAGATCTCCTCGTCATCTCTGGTGTAGTTGTAGTGTTTGACGACTTGTGCCGCTACAGAGGAAAAATAGTTGATGACATCAATCGAATGGTGAGAAGCGCTCACACATACCCTCAGCCCAGGTCTTCAACGCTTCCTTGAAGCGACCGTTCCTATAGAGATATCCGGCCAAATAGGTGTAGGGATATACGTGAGAGTTGGCGTATGACTTGTTGGCCACTTCGATGCCCTCGTAGAAGAGCTCGATCGGCGACTTGCGGAGCACTGATGACGGACAGATGTCTTCGAGATCACCCAAAGTGCCGATGGCCAGCGGGTAAAGCGATAGATGATTGTTCTCATACAGAATCCAAAGAAGCTCTTTCTGAAGAATAGCCAACTCTTCGGACTCATCGGTGGCATTGATCGATGTGTTCATCGCTGAGACTAAAGCCGCGACTGTCATATACCGGGAACAGATCACTGCGTGTCCGTTCAGGTAGAGCCACGAGTCGTTCAGCTGAATGGGCAGACCTCGCTTGTCCTCATTGCCCTTGCCGTGCCAGGTCACCTCGCACGTCTCACCTAGATGATTGATGGTTGTGTTAGCAGACATTGCATAGACAAATAGACAAGTATATGATATACCGTCGCCGAAGACGACCCACGAGTGGTCCTCACTCATGGCCAGCTGGACATCGTCGAGGCCGAGCACCTGACAAGCGGCCACTACTGCATAGGCGACCCCGAATGAGTCCAGTTTATTGCCGGTTAGATATGAATATATGGTCTGGAGGTGGGCCTTGTCTTTGTAATAGGTCCTCATCAGGTGTGACCAGATTACGTCCGATATCTTCTTTATCAGGTCTCGTGACGTCTTCTTTGGGTAAAGCGATAAATCAACGGATCCTATGATTGTGTCATCAAATAAAAACAATTATTGAATTGACGCAAACAAAAGTTGGGTATTTGACAATCAATTAGCTAATCATCTATTCATCTAATGCCATAAGAATGGAGACGACCTTGGTCGCTAAACTAGGCTTTTGCCAAAAACAAAACAAAACACGTGAAACTAGCAAGAAAAAGACAAGAATGCCAATCAAAGCTAACCATTACTTGGACTCAATTCGTTTGCTTTTTCTATGTTTGATACTACAGATAAACGCCAAGAATCGTAATCGAGTTTTGACTAAACTAGTCATTTGTGTGCCAATCAAAAGCATTCAAAGCTTTTGTCGGTTTTCCAAATTGGTTCCAAACAAATGCAATCAGTTATGAAAGGATTGAAACATTTCCGACAGTGACGGCCACTGGAGGTGAGGTCAGGAGTCCTGACTCGGGTCGGGTCGGGTCAGGCCAGGCCAGGCATCGCTTACTTTCCGCACTCCACGAGCGGTAAATAACTAACAGATTGATTGGCTTCGCCTTAAGTTTGTGTGCATTACAAATGAAAGCAATTTATTAATTTGCATTAAATTTGAAATTCTGGTCCAAAATGTTGAGATAAACTCGTTTTAATCGATTGAATTAGCATTTAGTGAGGAAAGTGCTATCAATCAACAGATCGCATGGAGTGTGCGGTCGCGGAAAGCGTGGCCCAGAGTGAGAGCGGACAGAGAAGTGGTCATCAGATGCCATGAGAAGCCAGGCATTGCATGTTGTGATGCAAGACATAGCCAATGCACTCACCCTTGATCTGAGTGGCAAACTTGTGGAGCAGAGCGTCGGTCGTTCCGTACGTGATGTGCGGGATCGGCACCGACATCGCCGCCGACGGCGACTGACCGGCCGAGCAGCTCATGTGGTGGTCATCCTTGTGGTCCTTGTGTGCGGTGAGCGCCGACTCGATGAGTCCGGCCACGATGGACAGCATGGCCAGATTGGGCCGCCGGTCGGGTCTGAGCTGCGAGCGGAACAGTTCGCACACATCGCCGATGGTCTTCAGTGGGAACAGACGTCTGGCACTGCGACTGTCGGCCATTTTGTATGGCGGGCGAAGAGTTGTCACAACAATGCACTGCTGAGTCTGTTTTCGCGTTGTCTGTCGGTTGTTGTTGTGATGGCTGTGTCTGTCTGTGACTGTGTGTCTGTGTGTGTGTGTGTTGTGGCTTACGCTCACTCAACGTACGTCTCATACGTCTGCTTAGAGACTCACTCACAACAGCGCTGACGACAGTCGACAGTCGCCCACAAACACTCAAACACAACAAACACTGAAACACTCATCCATTGCATGACATCACCTGACGTCACACTCACACTCACACTAACGGTCACTCAGACAGACGCTGGTGAGACCGCCAGTGGCGACATCTCTCCGCCGGTGACACAGTTGCAGCCATTTTGGTGCAGATAAGACAACAAACACACTTGGGATCAGACCATCAAAGCTCTTCGTACACACGGCTGAGACAATGTCGCAAATGATGGCCAGGACAATCGATAAGAAGCTGATCGCCCGAATGGCTCAGATGATGGTAAGCATTGTTGGATATGAAGGCGACGGCACTCAAAGCCGATGTGTTGTCTGTCCACAGAATGAGATGTCTCAGCGGACTATGGCTGCGGGTGTGGCCAACCCCAACCCGAACCCGCACGGCTGGAAGTCGTGGCGAGACATCCCCGACTCGATGATCCCGACGACCAGCAAACGAGACCCGAATAACCCGATCTATGCCACCCGACCCTATGTCGACTACAGGAAGCAACAGATTTGGTATCAGGTATGACCTCCACTATCAATGCCGTCTTCTGGTGGTATCGCTTCACCTGATCCGAGATAAAGTGAGACACACCTTCTTAAGAGAGATGGTTTGGCGAGCGATTCCATTTGCAGGCTTCTTGAGACAAATTGAATGGTTAGCAATGATTTGATTGTTTGCCATCAGATGCCGAACGATATCCCGGTCTTCTTGAAGGGCGGCCCCAAAGACCGAATGGTCCACATCGGGGTTTGGGTGGCCGTCTCGCTCTCCCTGCTCTTCAACCTCTACTACGTTCTGCTGTTGATCTTCAAGCCGAGCAAAGTGCCCAAATGAAGAAGTCGACCGAACACTGTGGCAATTGAAGCTAAACCATTAGAACTAGAGATTAATTGTTTTAAAGTATTTGTTCTTTTCGTTAGTTTTATGTTAATTATGCGATCTATTGGACTATGAATGAAGACATTTATGGTGTTTAGCACTCGATTGCAACGGTATTTCACTATAGATTGTATTTGAAGTCAAATAAATTACAATTTAATTATTAGATATGACTTTCATTTCATAGTAAACTGGATCATTGACGCCAACAGTGTTTCGCCTGGTACCGTTTTTCACTATTACCTAGTTAATTTAATTTCTTTGATGAGATAAACTTTTGTTTCACTTTGGGTTCAATTTGTTTGCGAGCTATCAGTGGTCAGCATATGTTGTGTTCGTTGACCGCTCTGCAAGTGATTGCTCTGTTATTCTAAAGCCTGAGGCGAATGGGAGTCATTCAAAGGGCAGTTATATTTGAATCCGAAATCAAACTAGAATTTCATTAAACATTTAGTTCCAAGTGGTTATATAATAGCGCATTATTTATGAGTGTTGTATTGAGATAACACTATAACTGTTATAAAATGCTTTATTGAGTCTAAAGTTATTTTTTATTGCTTGCCATATGAATTTGTTACTAAGAAGACTCAAATCGTTTTCAATTCTTCACAATTTAATGTCACCAAAACTGGATTTCGATGCAAATGTGTGTAATTCATCGCAAAAGTTGCTTTCGTTAATCCAATGAGTTGTTCCTCGCAATGACACCGATCTTGAATTGAATTCACAAATTAGTTAAAAATGACATAAATATTGTGCAAAGTTAAAAATGTGCTCTTGTGAATCCAGGCACTGCACCTGGGACAGCAGGGACAAAGCTCTCAAGTGTGATTTATTGGATCTGAGCTTGCACCAATTGAAAAGTTCTGTGCCAACCATTACATAACCTGTGTTTCGAAAATCGATGTCATTTATTGAAGTGATTAATCCGATTGTAATACTTGAATTGGTAGTTACACCCGTATCTATAATTGATTGACTAAATTTTAATCGTTATGTTATAAAAGACACTTGCTCAAATGTTCCGAAAGAAACGAAAAACAAAACTGTTGTAGTGATAAATAATATATGGAACAAGTTGGAAGCAAAATGATATGGCCAGTACAGATTCTGGCCATCGCTCAGTCGATAACCAAATCGATTTTGGATGCCATTCCTAGCATTGCATACATCCCTTTGGCGCCGGCGGTCCTCTATTTCATTATTAGCACTCAATTGAGTCACGATTTATATGTTTTGCGGACAACTCATGCCAAAGAATACGATTACATAGTGATCGGCGCCGGCAGTGCTGGCTCTGTGATGGCCTCTCGACTCTCCGAAGATCCTTCCGTTACAGTGCTCTTATTGGAGGCTGGAATGGCTGAGAATATAGTGTCTGATGTGCCGATGGCCGCACTCGTACTGCAGAAAACTCCAATGGACTGGTCGTATGAAACCTTACCACAAGATAAGGCATGTCTCGGAATGATAGGTCGCAAAGGTGTTTGGGCCAAGGGCAAGGCCATGGGTGGCTCGTCCACTATCAACACAATGGTCTACATGAGAGGCAATCCCCTCGACTACCAAAACTGGGCCTTCAATTATAACGCCACGGGCTGGTCGTGGCCCGAAGTCTTCCCTTACTTCATCAAAGCCGAAGACAATCGCGATCCGGCGTATGTCAACTCTGGCTATCACGGCAGAGGCGGCCCACTGACCGTCACCTCAGTGCAAGACCCGCGCAAAGTGAGTCTGGCACTCGTCGAGTCGGCTCCTTATCTGGGATTCAATTCGGGTGATGTGAACGGACCGACACAACAAAAGTTTACGATGTCTCAGAGAACTATCAGAGATGGACTCAGGTGTTCGGTTGCCAAGGCGTACCTGGAAAACTTGCAGAAAAGGCAGAATCTGGACATTCTTATCAAAGCACACGTCAGAAGAATCATCTTTGAGAACAAGAGAGCAGTCGGCGTCGAGTTCGACAGATTTCCCGGAAGACATACAGTTCGGGCGCGAAGAGAAGTCATATTATCTGCCGGTGCTATCAACTCACCGCAGATTCTTATGCTATCGGGTAATGATTGTCAAGCTATGAGTGAATCTAACATTTGTTGACCAAGGAATCGGACCAAGAGAACATTTGACAGCAATGGGAATTCCAGTCATACAAGACCTGAGGGTAGGCGACAATCTTCAGGAGCACTATCTGACGGGAATGTCATTTGTGGCCAACCAGACCATAGCAATTGACGTCGTCCGAGAAGTAGCACCATGGAACATCTACGACTATTTTGTTACTCGGAACAATAGTCTGACAAACAACCTGGTGGCCTGGAGCCTGCTGGCACCTTGTTCTATAAGACCAAATATGCAAATCCAGCACTAGACTGGCCAGATATACAGATGGTGTTGCTGCCAGGTATTGACGGTCATTACCGATCATATATTGACACTTATCTTCTCCGATGGCTTCCCTTTAAGCGACTCTCGCGACTGACTTCGGTCTACTGTTTTACAAACTTCAAGGAATGGCTTTCAATACCTGGAAACAAGTTTTCAAACCATATCTCGGTTTAAACACATTTTCCTTATATCCGGTCCTCGAAAGACCAGAGTCTCGCGGTTGGGTAAGACTCAGGTCAACCAATCCATACGACCATCCAATTATTGAACCAAATATCTTCGACAAAGAACAAGATCTCAATGTTTTGGTGGAGGGGATGAAGTTTGCCCTACAAATAGCACAAACACCTCCGTTCCAGAGATACGGTGTGCGGCCATTCACCACCAAATTCCCGGGCTGTGAGTCTTTGGAGCTCTACTCTGAAGAGTACTTGAGGTGTATGGTCAGAGTGTACACCTACATCATGTGGCACCCGTCGGGCACCGCCAAAATGGGCGACCCATCAGATCCAACCACTGTAGTCGACCCACAACTTCGCGTGAAAGGGGTGACCGGTTTGCGAGTAGTGGACGGCTCTGTGATGCCGCTGTTGACCACCGCCAACACCAATGCGCCCATTGTTATGATCGCTGAAAAAATCGCAGATCAGATGAAAGGTCGAAAACTTTGTTCGTTCGTACCGCCGATGTCGCCTCAAATGATTAGTCGACTGCCATCACTGCCATACGAACCGTTTTGTTAAAATTCAAACATTCCTTTTATTTGATTGTTTTTCTGCTGTTTCCGGGATAACTTTGGCTTGCTCATGTTTGCCAAGAGAAACCCAATTTCGACACAAACCAATAAACCAATTGATCCACTTTTCAATTGTCTGTTTACGAGATTCCTTTTCTTATGTCATGTCATTGATTACTAGAGGTTTTGCACAACATTACCGCAATTGCCTATTGTTTCAAGGTGAGTCTGACTAGAATTTGTTGGCGACTTACTTGTATTGATCTCTCGTTATTCAATTGAATCAAAATTATCATAATTTGCAACTTTTCAGGTCAGACGCAAACAAAGTTAAGCGGAAATGAGTGAATGAAAAAACGTTAAATAGTTTATTGACATAAATAATAGTCAATCAAAAGATTTTGATTCAAAAAGTTTCATAGAGACCGACCATTAGTATACAACTCTGTCCAAGAGTTGATTGTATCAATAAGTTGAGCACTTTATTGGTAAATCTGTTAGTTATGCTTATTTTAAATTGACCAAGATTGTTTTGGCAAATCATTGGCTATAAAATAGTTATCAAAGAACAATTGGTTTGTCTCACGTCCACGACTGGTATGTTATCAAAGTTTATATTAAATAAAATATAAAATTATATAAATTATAAATACTTTTAAATATAGTTTACTTTAAGAGATATACCATAAAAATAGTGTTCAAATACATGTATTGACTGATACTGTATATCAAATAAGTGGTAAATCACAAGACATTTGTCGTCACAGTCAGTATCACTGCCTGTGATCTCTGAACGGAGCGTAGAATCTGTCGACAGCGCTGTCGATGAGAGGCTGCACTTGTCTGAAGACGGGTTGAATGAACCGGAAGTACACTACATTCGCCCCGTTGTCCGCCACTGGGATCAGACACCAGACCAGGAATAAGGCCTTAAAGAGCCAATAGAACGGAATGAACCTGAATATGGTTCCCACAAAGAAGTCGCCCACTGACATGAACGCGAACAGCACCCAGTACCTGTGCAAACATTATTAGCTTGGTTAGTTTGGCAAAGAAACAGATTGATGCAATCATGCAACTGTATGATCACTGCTGGCAGTGTTTCGCAACCTGATAGCAGTGCCTAATGAGTCCGAGCGAGGTAGTTGTGCAAGGTCAACCGCATATTACCTGAGCAACTGGTGGATCTGCGCGCGACTTTCCTCAGTTGGAGGTTGGTCGAGCGCCACTATTGATAAATAAGCTGGGTAAATGAAACCGATCAGATTGCAGAGCAGCGGTGCGAAGAAGCCGAAGACCATGTATCCGACGAATAGGGCCAGCATAGAGACGGCCAGATGGAGGCGGTGCACACCACTGAGGGCCTCGATCCGGGCCAGAGCCACACTGACCGCGTTGTCCTCCCTCTTGAGGTAGTCGTCCAGACATTTGGTCAGCTTCTGAACGAATGTCATTTTGGAACTCAAAAACAAATGCCAGTCAATCAGAAAGTTTTGCAGAAGTGATGACACTATCGATTGCAATGTTTGACACTCACTATAAGGCAATGACTAAACGGTTTTGAGGAAAAGTGGCGAAAATTGATTGAATAGACTTGTTATCACAATTAACCAGACAATGAACTAACCAGTTATTAACCACCATTTACTCTAGCAATTTAATGCCTCCCATATTATTTGTATGCGCATGCCTTGAGCGTCCAGATAGTGGCAAAGTTCGGGTTTTTCCGTGGATATTCCTCGAGTGGTTTATCATCTTTGACTTTAGATATCTTGAACCTTAGCCCGATATCTATCTTATCCTAATTGTTGTTAAAAGTTGTTTCATAATTGACTATTAGTTTGCTAGAGCATCAAACTTATGTTCGGTCCATAGCAACCAATCACTAGTTATGAAACAAAATATAAAACTTTCAAAATTCGAAGAATTCGGTTGAACATTGGCATTAAAGTGTTCTTGATTGTCCAACGAATTCCTTTATATTAATTTTCAATTAAAAATCACAACTTTATCAAGGTAGAGTGACCAGGATGGTTTAGCAAACTGAATTACAACAGTTTATCTGTGATTTATATACAGCGGCACAACAGAGTTGTCCACTACTCGCAAACCGGTCACTCCTTTCACGCGAAGTTGTGACTCGACTACAGTGGTTGCATGTGATGTGTGCCCGACGGGTGCCACAGGAATCGTGACAAATGAATGGGTCGGTGGGAGACAAATGGCAATTCAAGTTTGGGACGAATTCCAATATACAGATGTACAGAGTCTACACTGCAGTTGTTGTATCCCAGAACTAGAGGTGGTGTGACTGCTGTGAAGCACTGGTGTGATGAAGGCAATTGGTTTTTTGTCGATCTGATCTTTTTTACAAAAGTGTACTTGAACTTGTTAATTCATTGTTCACCTAATCTGAAAACAAGAAATTCAATCGATGCTATTAATCAATTGCTGTGAGACTACTCATAGAAATGTTTATAAAACGGAAATAGCGGTCGACGTTAACGACTGGTAACCATTTGATTAAAGTATTGTCGAAAGACATTTAATTAAAGGTAACCATTTAATTAGTTAAAATTAATAATTATATAGTAATAATAATTGTCAAGAATTTATAATTTCGATTACAATCGATTATTATTTATAAACCGGATTGTCTGCCAATGTCAAGCGCCACAATCGACCTTGGCAATTGTCATAGTTAGCTAATAATTCATTCGATTTTCATTATATAAGATTTACCTTCGATTTTAACTTAAATTTCAAGTCAAGTAAACATAAGTGAGAATTGAGGTCAAGTTTTAGACATATCTGGGTTTGTTATGTCATATCTGGAGACAAAAAAGATAATAAAAACTATTTCTCTGCAAGAGATTCAAAAAAATGTCAGACTTAGGTTAATAATCGAATTAAGATTTGCGAATGACTTCCTAAGATTAAATCTCGAACCCCGACAATCATTAGATTTATGAGGTAATAAAAGTGAGCTATTCGCTGACCATCTAGGTGATTCACAGTCTTATGACAGACAAATCTATTTATACCAAACTCTCTGCCCTCTCTTTTCCTGCTAGAAGAGATTAATTTTTGAAACATCCTATCCAATTTCCTTGTGAAAATTACATTTTCATGTACAATTTAAAAACCCAGATAAAATTTATAGCGCTGTTTTGTATTGAGAGCACAATGCATGCAGAAGATAGCCCTAACTTATAACCTTGGCACAAACTTATTAAAACTAGAATGCCTATGATTGTCAAAACACTAAGATAACTAATAATATCTGCTAAACTAGCAAATAAATGACACATTTATAATGACACATACAATACCAGAGAAGACTTATTTGTGACCCAACACTATCACATCTGCCCTGCTTTGAACGTCAATTGTCCCGCTGTTCTCATTTGGAATACCAATCGATAAAAATTTTCTGTCATATCACAGAAATAGAAATGAATTGTATTTCTTAGTAAACAGGGTAACTTAACTAATACATGTATGTGTAAATTCTTACGTTCAAACTTATTTAGTTCTCATCGAAAACAAATGGATTAAATAACGAAAATTTTGTTACCGTTGGACAACAAGAATAGCATATTCTGAATGTTTTGCACTCAAAATGTACTAAATTCGGGTGAAATGCCTCGAATCGATAGTCCATATGACTGATACGAAAGCATCGAATGAATCCCAAACTGAATCGAGAGAAACGAATCGAATAAATAAACAAATATTTAAGTGAAATGTTTATAATTTGATGTCAATTACTGTCACACAAAGTGTAATCAATTAATTAAATTAAATAATTAGAAAATTGAAACAAAACTTCGAGCAATGGATTGTGAAACGAGTGTTTCGCTACGGATTGAGCAAACATGTGGTTGTGTTGGCATTTACTTCGTGCCAAACCAGTAAATGATCTTGCTAATGCCTCTACCTGTCACATGGAGTACTCATTATTCGAATTCTTGCTCATTCGACACGAGCGCTCAGGAATGGCATTGAATTGCAGTTCAGACAAGATTTTTAAGTCAAACCGGTTCTAACTTTTTGGTTAACTAACGAACGAATTGCCACCAATCGGTTGCGATAGTGTTCCCAAGAATCAAATGTTTTTACTAATTTGCCACTAATTCTGATAACTCTTTACTCAATCAAACTCACCAAAAGATGTGCCAATCGTTCGAATTTTGATTAAAAGCAGACAATTTTATGGTTATATTTCTAAACAAGCGATAAACCGCTGATGTCGTGACCTCAGCCCGACTCAAGTCATCTGACTGTTGCCACCGCTGATCGACTTCGAGCTCAATTAAACTAATTGGCAAGTGTTTGATCAAGAATGTTGCCACTATATGAATTGTCAATTAGCCTTGATCCTCAATCATCAATAACACGATCAAATCGATTGATCAAATTCGGTGCAATTCATTCATCCAGACAACAGTTATTGAATGGCCTGAACTGTCAAAAGGCAAACACAACTCAATTGTGTTTCCACTCAACACTTGATTTGTTGCCAAATTAGGTCTCAATTAAGACGACATTCGGACTTCATTTCCTGTATTTCGTCCACTATTTGTGTGTGTCTTCACTATCAGTCGGATTTGGGTTTTTCCTAAATGTGACAGCGATTTGCAATTGCGATGATAGCTGTGATCACTGATGAGTTTGGCATTTGTACTGTCATATTGACACTAAACAAACAGATTGTGCTAGTCTACTGGTGTCACACTGTCACTGTGACACAGGTGATCCAATACACACACCAATGAATATAAAACACAAATTGATATTGAGCAGGTTGTGATTGAGCAGTCTGCTGATGTGAGCTAGCTCAAAGTATTTGCACAAAGACTTAATGATGGATATGGACATTGAGTGTACGAAATAGCTTTTGATTAACAGATTTAATTGTCTATAAGATTCTAATTAAGTAAGTGTAACATCTGTGAGATGAGTTGTGAGTGATGTCCGCCTAATTGTAATTTCAATCAAGTTATTCAGAAGTTAAAGACGATTGAAGATAATCGCCATTATTTGATGACAACTTAATCACTTGAAAATTAGTGAAAGACTCGTAGATTATGTAAAATAGCCAACAAATGAAAAGATAAGTCTTTGTTTTAAAGAGAAATCGGAACTAATATCGATAAACAAATGCTAATCAAATGCCGAGGTTTAAGACAAAACTTATCTTTTTATTGAGACTTAATTTAGTGATAACTGTATTGAAACTGTTATCTCAGATCAGCTAAAGTCCATCGGAACCAAACACATACCTCGCGATCGGTTTCATCAAACATATCCAATGAGCAGACACTTGAAGTCTTTCAAGACTTACATCACTGGTCTCTGGATTTGTTCACTAAAGTAATCCTTCATTTAATTAACCATTAATTCTGTTCACTTTGATAAGTCATTCCCAAACCTCATCTCATTTAACGAAGTGTTCTCTCGAGTGATCGCATCGAGTGTTGCACTCATTTATCTCCCATTCAATTGTGAGCCCAAATGTCTCAAAATTCGTTTTCCTCTTACAAACCCGTCAGAACTGATGCCAACAATGAAGACAAACTGCCAGAAGACAAGGACCAGAGTGGCGAAGGCGAAGACGAAGACCCGCATCTGACCACTTGTGGTCTGGGCTGGTGGCGTCCCAAATGGCTTCAGTGCTTCGCCAACCCATTATTTTTTATGATCAACTTTGCCATCATTGGAGTCATTCAGGGGATGACCGGAACATATTTCGTCGCTTCCATGAGTACTCTTGAGAAACGGTTCGCTTTCGACTCCAAGATCTCGGGACTCATATTGATTGCCGACAACTTGTCTCAGATGATGGTAAGCAAGTCAATGATCTTCTGATTGTTGCTGGACTTTGGCTCCACAATCAAATACATTGTTGTTTACTTGTTTTGCGCGTTTTGTCAGACACAACAAGGTTCTACAGACTAAATAAGGTTCAAATTCGGAATTTTTCAATTTCAAAGGCCGTATATAATATTATATCTTGTAAATTTTACTTTTATTACTCTCACAAGTTTTCTTTTATTTACTTTCACTTTATTGTGTCTATTAATCACATTTATCGCTTCAAAAATTAGGTTTCTATAGAGAAACTGAGGAACTCTTTAGGCGAGGAATTTTGTAGATAAAGCATTCAATGGAAACTAAAGTGATAATAATTCTCCTTGATCACATTTTAACTGCTCGTTAAAGCAGGCACAATGAATACAAACAAAATTATCAGGTAAGAATTGTTAATCTTTAGTGACAAATGCACTTTTGTG
>JAQGBE010000064.1:0-33009 GCA_034698225.1 Scheloribates latipes | reverse complement strand
TCGCGAGTCATCTCGTGATTCCCGTCGCGAGTCATCTCGTGATTCCCGACGCGTGTCTTCTCGTGATTCCCGTCGCGAGTCATCTCGTGATTCCCGTCGCGAGTCATCTCGTGATTCCCGACGCGTGTCTTCTCGTGATTCCCGTCGCGCGTCTTCTCGTGATTCCCGTCGCGAGTCTTCTCGTGATTCCCGACGTTCAAGACGTGAATCTTCCCGGACATCCCGACGAGTGTCATCTCTAGATTCGCGACGCGAGTCTTCCCGAGATTCTCTGCGCTCTAAACGGGAGTTGTCTTGAGATTCTCTCCTTTCTAAATGAGATTCATCTCTGCGATCTGATTCCAAGCGGCTATCCGTACGCTCGAAGTCATTCCTTCGCTCGTTGACTCTTCGCGATTCTTCCACTCTTTCACCGAATCTGCGGTCAGTTCTACGACTTTCTTCCATTCGATCGTTCAAACGATTTTCACCATTCCTTTGAAGACTCCTCTCTTCGCCATTTACCGATCGGCGAGACTCGACTCGTTCGTCTCTCCGCTCGTCGATTCTTATCACATCTAACCTCTGAACAAATGATTGTTTAAATTATTTGGAGTTATATTATATAATATTCGATTATATTAATACATTATCTCTGACGCGATCATTGATCCGACGGTCGACTGCGTTGACGATTCTGTGGTCGTCCAACTGTTTTGACACTCGTATTCTTCGGTCTTGGATATTGATGTCACAGACGGTTGAACTGATGCAGAGGACGACAATTATAGCGATAGCCGAAGACAATGATTTCATCTGCAATCACAATAAGTTTTAGTTGAATCACAACTTTGATTATTTAGTTCAGAAAATACTTACTTTGGTCTCAGAATAATGTGGTTTAATATACAATGAATGAAATTAGTTTATAAAACCATTTATTAGTTATTTCTTAAAATAGATTTTATGTTACAATAAAATTCTTCGATAGACTGAACAGAAAACTCGAGTTTTTATACAATTTTAGACCTCGACTATTGTGCAGAAGAATATCCTACCAGTGAATGGATTGTAAAGAATTTACGTCAGAAGAGGACTGTTTCGGAACAGTTAAGTCATCGCACGTCCGATACGGCACACTATCATAATTTTGTTTAACATTTGATGGCTTTAAGCGCATAATTAATCGACTGATTCTGAGTCCAAAACCATCTGCCAGTCAGAGGATTATAAGCCATGCCGTGAATGAGCGATACGTAACAGTCATCTGAAAGAATAACAAAACTTTAGTGAAGATAAAGCACTGAATCGCCGGTAAATACAGTTTTGCAGAATCGAGATAAAGACCTCATTTGTGCCATTGTTTGGCGAATGAAAGGTTTGATCAATGCATCAAATTCTCGGTCATTTGTTTCGAAATCTCGGTTTGCGTAACAACACATCAACACTCGTTGTTTCCGAATAAAAGTGATGATAAAAGACAATCCTTTGGGTTATAAATAGTAAATCTTTGAGCTTTTGAAACCACTTTTGCAACTGTTTTCGAAGTAAATATTTTCGTTGAGGATAACCGAAATGACGGATCGATTGTCTTTCAATCTGTCGATTCTGAGCCGCTCTGCTAAAGAGCATCCATTGCTGATCGCAATTATTTGAAAGACGCCTACAGTTATGGTAATCGATCCCAAAAAAGCAGTGCAAACAAAGAAGCCGTCGCTTATCAGTTGGTCGGCACTCAGACCACAGCTCTCTTCGTGTTCGGTGAAGTTCTTGAAGGAGGCGAACACTATTGCAATGACAATCAGTTCGACAGTGAAGAGCAGGAAAAGCAGAGCTCCGTAGAGGAAGAGAAGAGTCATTTGGTCGACCAGAACGGCGTAAATGCCGATCAAAGCCAACATCAAATTGAACGAACCGACGGCTATCAGAATCATCAATGAGTATTCGGCCAATACTATAGAAGTCACTAATTCTTCGGACGGTGTCTCACATTTGTGGTCAAAGTCTATCAAATAGTTTTGGTATATTATGTTCGTTACGAGTATCGAAAAGCCGTAGACAATGAATAGCATATTAAATATCAATAAATTCTTTTTTATATTCACTTTCATTAAAACCTTTTCTTTCATACAATTCATTGCACTTGAATTACAATCAATTAAATTACAGACTGAATAAAAAGTGAATTTAATATAAAAGTAATATAAAATTTGATCAATTCAAACAAGCAGACGACCAGCAAGTGATCATCTCAACTAACAAACGGCGAGATGAGAATGAGAATGCAAACAATTTGTGACAACTTTCTAAAAAGTAAATCAATTGAATGGAAAGGCATTGAAAATGAATCACTTTTTGCGACACGAAGTGATTAATTGTGTTTAAACTTTAGAGTCAAGTCAATCACTACTCTTATCGACTATTAGAGCCAATTTCGGCTAATTTGCAAACTATTAGTTCATTCTGTGAGCGATGACTAACACACTGTCATTGCAAACAATTATTATGAGTTTCTCATAAACTCGAATCAATAATAAACTGTTGAATAAGAGAACGCATTCGACAATTGGATCGTCTTTTGGTGCGATTGCGAGCTGTGATGTGCGGCTCAGACCTGGACAGCACTTGGAGTGCGAGGTCTCAGGTCTTCAATTAGATATTACTTCAAGGAATTTCTTGTTTCACCTGAAAGGGCATTCTCTTGAATACCCCTTTCATGTCAGACCACTAATCACGACATTCATTGCTTAACTGGAAAGGGATTCAATTCGGTATTCTCTCGGAGTTTGCCTCAACTCAAACCATATTTCACGAGTTGTGCATCAAATTGAATACAAAAATCAATAGAACAGCATCTTTGCGGCAACTGTTCAGCCATGCACAATCATGGTAGATTCGTGGCTCACACTGTTATTACTGATTTCACTGGAATTTGTAAAACTTTTAATAATTGATGCGACAATTCGGAGAAAACACAATCGATGAGCTAAAACCTTAATCTAGTTTAAAACCTAATCATATTTAATGAAACCTGGTTTGAAAACATTATTAACTGACCGAAAATATGCTAAAATGCATTACATGTGTGTTAACTCGTGCCCAACTCAATAAACATTAAGCCTTGGGTTCAGAATAATTTGAGGAATTTCTTGGAAGTGATCGATAATTCAGAAGAATTATTATTACTGTTACAGAGCAGCCAATTGATGACAAACAGCGAAAAACATTGAAATAAATATCAATAAACAGTGGAAACATCGGACGACAAATTAATTCAGACGAAACGGATAAATCTCTGGTCATATCTAATGGATTCTTAGGAAGACATGGAATCGATGTCCGCATAAATCCGCAAACTCTTTGCAATGCATACAAATACCGAAAGCGTTAATATGAAAGTCAAGACAATACTTACGGTCGCGGAGGACGAGTGACAGCGCCTGAGGGCTAACGAATTTGTTGTACTGATGAGTGCCCTTCGGCAGTATATTCAGGACATATTCGGCGACGAAAATGGCCGCAAATAACGAAATCGGCGTTTGGTTTATGGTCGTCATAAATAGATGTCCGCCTTTTTTCAGACACTTCAGACTAGAAGACAAGAAGAGGTCGACATTGTCGATGTGCTCAATGACTTCGCTGGCGATCACTCCGTCAAACGATTCTCTGTTCTCTTCTTTGGCCGATAAGTCTTCGATAGAAATGCATTCATATTTCAAGTTATTGGTCACATCTTTCTCGCCCGCCATATGACCGACAGCTTTATCTAGATTGTCTTGAACCGGATCAATGCCAACAACTTGAGCACCCAATCGGGCCAACGGTTCGGCAAGAATTCCAGGCCCGCACCCGATGTCCAATAATTTGAGTCCTTTTAAAGGTTTCGATGGATCGGCTGATGGCTTGAATGTATCCCTAATGAAAGGAACTCTCAACTCATTCATCTGCCGAAGACCGACAAACATCGGGTCAGACCACCAATCGGTGGCTTTGATTGTCCGAAATTTATTCAATTCTTCTTCGTTTAGTGTGGATTTGGGCTCTGGTCTGACCGCTGACAGCCTTCTGAAAGACTGACCCAAACCACACGACATCGGCAGACCATAAACGGTGGCCAAACGGCCGCAAAGAATATTGAATTTCATTAGATGTCTCGTTTCGGCGATAATTTGATTCAAACTTCAATTTGTTTGTAAACAGAGTTTGAAAAGTGAGACAAGAGTTGACTGATTGGATAGAAATTACGATTTGTCTGGATATCACTGATTGAGATCAAAGTTAAATCAACTTTAGATTAAAATTAAGCGCTGAAAGTGTTTATATAACAAGACCTGATTAAAACTAATTGCGGAGCATTGATGAAAATAAAAGTTGGCAAGGTGAAAAAAGAGTGGCCCCTGGGGGGATCGAACCCACGACTTCCGCGTTATTAGCACGGCGCTCTAACCAACTGAGCTAAGGGGCCATCGCATGTCTGAACGCCACTTATTTGTCTACATATTTGTGTGGCATATAATTTAAATGTCTTGACAGTAGACACAGTATAATACAGTTGTGTCCCAATTAAGATACTATATTAAACACTTGTTTAAATCAATTCATTTTAGATATTAAACTTAGTTTTTAACTAATTCGTATGAGACAAATATCATGTGAATATAAGATTGATCTCGTAGTTGATTGTAAACACCAACCGATTGGTGACGAAAGTTCATAAATGTGTTTCACTGTCTGTTGCGACGAAACGCGGGAATCCATTGATTGATCGTCTGATCACTTGTGATGTCAATTGATGCTAAAAACTCTTACGTTTTCATCGCGTGTTTTACTTCAAACTAATTGTCTAAAAAGTCGGACAATTTTTAGTGATTGTAGATCTTTGTCGACCGCAGCCAAGACAGTGAAGACAATGTCGTCCAACGTTAAGCCCGCGATCAATACGTACGACCCGTCCAAAGCCGACTACGACCCGGTGTCGGACGCCATTTGGAAGGCCGGCGAAAGAGTGCCGTATTTGGCGTTAGCCACCACTTTGAAGACCATCGAAGAAACCTCCGGAAGACTGAAAATGATTGAAATTCTTAGCAATTATTTGCGATCTGTAATCGCGTTGACTTCCGAAGACCTGATCAAATCGATATACCTCTGTCTCAACAAAGTTTGTCCCGATTATGAAGGACTGGAATTAGGTATCATTTGGTATATTATTATTCTAAAAGATCTGAATTATTGTCTTTGACCGAAGGTATCGGTGAATCGCTTATCATTAAAGCGATCGCTTCGGCCACCGGACGCAAAAGCGATCAAATAAAGGCCGAAATTGATAAGAAAGGAGACATGGGTTTAGTGGCCGAGTCAAGTCGGACCAATCAGAAAGTGCTGTTCTCACCGCCGAAGTTAACCGTTTGCTCTGTTTTCGACAAATTCCGAGCCATCGCTCAGTTGGCAGGAAACTCGACGCAGAACAAGAAAGTGGAAATAATCCAGGCCATGCTCGTCGCCTGTCGGGAGTGCGAGGCTCGATATCTGGTCAGATCGCTGACCGGAAAACTGAGAATAGGTTTGGCCGAATCGTCACTTCTGATGGCTGTCACACAGGCAGTGCTTTTGATTAATAACCCAAAACTGAAGAGGGGTTCCGACAAGTTTAAGGCTGAAGTGGCCAAAGCGTCGCTCATTTTGAAGACGACATACTGCGAGTGTCCCAACTATGACAAGATAATTCCAGTGCTCCTCAAAGAGGGCTTCGAAGCACTCCCTGAACACTGTCAGCTGACACCAGGCATTCCTCTGAAGCCAATGCTCGCCCACCCGACCAAAGGTGTCGACGAAGTTCTGAGACGTTTTGATAAATCAAAGTTCACCTGTGAATACAAATACGACGGCGAAAGGGCTCAAATTCACCGCACAGACGATGACAAAGTGCTGGTCTTTAGTAGGAACCAGGAGAACAATACCTCCAAATACCCGGATATCATTAAACGGATTCCAACTGCCATGAAGTCGACGGTCAAGAATTTCATCATTGACTGCGAGGCCGTCGCTTGGGATCGACAGACCAAACAAATTCTTCCCTTTCAGATACTGAGCACTAGAAAGCGCAAGAATGCTGAAGATTCGGAGATCAAGATCCAGGTCTGTCTCTTCGCGTTCGATTTGTTGTATTTGAACGGACAGTCATTAGTGACGGAACCGCTGAGCAAACGAAGAGACCTTTTGAAGGAACACTTCGACCCGACTGAAGGCGAGTTCCATTTCGCCCACTCAACCGATGTGACCACTATTGATGAGATCCAAGAGTTCCTCGAAGAGTCGATAAAAAACAAATGCGAGGGACTAATGGTCAAGACCTTGGATGTCGACGCCAGCTATGAAATCGCCAAACGGTCCCACAAATGGCTTAAACTCAAGAAAGACTATCTCGAGGGCGTCGGCGACACTCTTGACCTGGTGGTCATCGGCGGCTATCACGGCAAAGGCAAGCGCACCGGTGTTTATGGCGGGTATCTATTGGCCTGTTATGACGACGGCACTGAAGAATTCCAGAGTATCTGCAAGATTGGCACCGGATTTAAAGATGAAGATCTCGACAACTTGTCGAAGGCGTTGAACGAACACAAGATCGACAAACCAAAGTCCTATTACCAGTTCGATGAGGGTCTCACTCCCGATGTCTGGTTCGACGCCGCTCTGGTCTGGGAAGTCAAATGCGCCGACTTCTCCATCAGTCCCGTCCATAGGGCGGCCGTTGGCTTCGTTGACGACCAAAAAGGCATTTCTCTGCGTTTCCCGCGATTTCTTCGTCTGAGAGACGATAAAAAGCCAGAGATGGCCACTACTTCTTCACAGGTGGCGGAGATGTATAAAAATCAAGAACAGATCAAAGCCAGTGGTGACAACCAAGACAACGATGAAGATTATTAAGTTTTGTATTACACTAATCGATTTGTTAGTTTATTTAATAATTAATTCTGAGAGTTTCAATAATATTTTAATCTACCTATTATAATCAAATCAATTTCACTCAGTTCACTTCACATCACACGATTCAACTAAACTAATTGTTAATCAACTAAAGTTTCAATATTCAGAGTTAACTTGTAAAACAGTATTTTGTTAATTAAAAGTAATAAGTATTAAATTAATATGAATCAAATATTGATGGGTTACAAGATGAATGTTTAAAAGTCAATTGCCCAATGTGATCAAGGTAAAAATAGTGGCCCCTGGGGGGATCGAACCCACGACTTCCGCGTTATTAGCACGGCGCTCTAACCAACTGAGCTAAGGGGCCGCTGGTGAATGAGTCTTGCTTATTTGCGTATATATTAATTCCTAGAAGTTTGGATTAGCCATGCTCGTTCTTCAATCTTTAGAATTAATTGACGATTTAGCTGATAATACTAATTAATTGTCGCAATTTTATTAAATCTTTTCACTAATTTATTTTAATAATAATAATTCGAAATTTTTCTAACAAATAGACATCAATTGACTGACCATTTGAAGGCACACTAAACTAGAATGTGATCTAACATTTGTGATAATCCAATCTGATTAAGTCGATGGCAACCTTTCCACTCTTCATCGGCTCGACATTAGCCTGGATGAAGAATCTCGGTTTACCTTCTCTCAGATCAATGTTTATCGAATTTTTCTGCCAATTGTCTGACTTTGTGAACGACGACCAAAGCTTTCGGTCGCGTTTGTCCTGTTGTGTGACCGACAGACTCTGTTGTCCGACGCCCGAAGAGTACCACTCAATGGTTAGACATCCGTATATCTCGCCATAGGTTTCATAAAAAGGAGTTATAAGTCTTGCGCCGGGAGTCTTGGCAGTGCTGACGTCCAAATACATCATATTCTGGTCACGAGTGGCCAACTTTGTCCTTCCGTACGCGAACCGAGTGGTCATATCGGGGCCATTGGTTATTCCGCAGTCATTGAGCTTGAAATTGCACTCAAAGAACTTCTGTTGGCCACTCATTAAAGCCAAAATTATTCCAAAACTTTTGTATCCAAACATTTATTAAAATTGAGACAAACTATTCTTCAATTATATAATTAACAATAAATGAAACGAATAATGCAAATGACAGAAGAGGTCGAAGTGATTGTCAATTGATTGTCATTTATCTGATCCGATTCGGGAACCGCCGAATGGAGTAATAATACTGATAATTCTTGGCTATTGTCTAAAGAATTGTTTGATTGAAACTGAGTTACAGATATGATTGTGAATTAATAGATTGTGTCGAATAGAATGGGCATAAATGAGCTCAACTGAGCACAAATGAGCACAAATGAGCATGACACTCTCTCGACACTACACTCTATTGCCTCCAGACGTGATCCCTCTTTGCATTCTTCTTCACACCATTGACTAAATTGTTAATTAATTCTAATAAATATTTACAATTAATTGTTCTTAACTTTTGTCGAGATATAAATCTGATTGAATAACCCGTCTCAAGTGGTGTCCTATCTAACTGTATCATGGTCGAATGTTCCAGTTATTCCTGGTACAACATAATTGAGTACTGCCTTCAACGGGGGATATATGTTATCACAACACTTGACTTTCACTATCTATTTGAGCAAAGGTGCAAAGGTCTTGAGCCGTGAATTATTCATCTTGATAATTCCGTTTCGAAATGAGCTAGATCAGCATATTGCAATATCTTTGCATTGAATACCATTATTTATCATCACCATAAACAAATCAGCATGGCAGTGTGCGCGTGGGGGCTGTTTGCCATTGCCTGGTCAGGTCAGGTGTGAATGTCGAGAGTCAGGTGAGTCCGAGACATGACATTTGTGTTAGTGATAGCTCTCACGTAACCAATCGGTAGATATCGACACAAATCCTCTCAAAAAGTTTCACTTTTTGTCGTAAAAATTGTGAAAATGTTATCAAAAGGTTTATGTAATTCAATCGATTGGATCATTAGTTACAAAACTATCGTCTCTTCTCTCTGTTTGTGAATAATAAGCATAATTTGAATCACTTCTCGATTACTCGAATTCAAAGTCTCAGAATAATGTCAGTCATTCAACGGATTATATAACCGTTTGATTCAATTTATGCGCAAATCATTCGATATTCAATCACTAGAATATGTTTTATCGATAAAATTGATTATCTCATCGTCAGTATAGCCGCTGTCACTATGAATTCAAATCTATTTGTAGTGATTCTCATTGATTTGGGTTAATTGCCTTCAAATAATTTAAGATTTTTTATATTGAATGCGACAGATCTTGTCAAGGTGATTACTAGCATCTAAATAATTATTCTGTACGAGTATACAATTTATACAATTTCATATCCAACTTTGGTGACCTCTAGAGAATGAACTATAACCAACACAAAAGAATGATTTAGATATTCATAATCATAATAAAAATCTATTTTGTTCAATATTAAAATCATTCTTGGAATAAACACTAAGTTATTGAAACCAATCGAACCAGATCTTCATGTAGGTGGGTAATCTCGAGTTAGTGGCCGCCTATAATAATCATCATCATGCTCATTGTGCTCATTGTGCTCGTAGTGCTCGCTCATTCAGTCAATTAGAGGAATTTCCAGTTTTGTTTTGTTTTTTGCGATTCACACTCAATAGTGTAGGAAATATCGCGTTCTTTACTGCGAATACAAACAATGCCAACAATTTTCTAGAACCTAATTATAGTGTTTTATCAGACAATAATAGCCTTGCAATTAAACACACAATAAAATCGAGTTCTTTATCCGAAAAGTCTGGAATTCGGACGCCTTTTATGTCGGCTATTGTGTTGACCAATGTTTTGACAACAGTTATGTAAACGAGTCGTAAAAGACAAACACTTTTAGAGCACTTTCTTTAAGGAACTAATGATAAGTGCAATCATTGGAGCGATTGTTGAGAAACAAACAACTTTTGAAATGTTTTGTGGTATTGAATAACGCATTAAATTTCAATTAAATTATTTTTATTAAAAATTTAATCAATTTTATGATTATTTTATTGCGAAAGCCTTTGCTTTTGTGACCGAATTACTGGAACACAACTGAACTGGAATTTGCACTCAAAGACATTGTGCAGACAATTGACAACAGAGTTGTCGACGAAATGCTAGGATTTGTTCAGTTGTTTCGTTCAAAGTTTGTATCGAATCGGACGACAATTCAATGTTTGTGATCAACGGTTGTGACAGTTGTTTGCGGCAGTAGTTAAGGTCAAGCAGACAATTATCGATTGGCCATTGAATGGAGCGGAATGGGCCGAACTGAGCTAGACAATACTCGCATGTGACCTTGGCCAGCTTCAGTACATGATTACCCAGCAATCAGTGGCTCGATAATTACCTTTGCTTTAGTGGCTCTTTACGTCTAGCGATAATCGACAGACGGTTAACAACTCAAAACTCAATTGTATTAATCGATTGACCATTTTATCGACATTTTTATTGGTATTAAAAATACTACAAAATCGAGAGTTTTATTCGAATCAACATTTGAGACGATTTATGTGTTAAACAACAAGAAAAGTGCAAAAAATAAAACGCGATTTGAATTTTGTTTCACATTTCAAGTGAGACTGTTTTTGGAATTCCGTTTAGATTTGGTTCGAACGCAAAATGCATTGAGTTTTACAATAATTGCTCGAAAAATATATTTAGAAATGAATTGAATTAAAATAAACACAAATAGCTATTCGACTGAAAACCTCTTTTCGCTGATTGTCTTTAAAGACCAGATTTGGCGAACACTTCGCGAACTGGGAGTCGATTCGCGATATTGATTGACACTATTTTCTAAATTTATTGTCCAAACTGTTAATCGAAACTCATTTACCGCATAATAATAATTAGAAATACAATTATTGATTACCAAATGTATTATAAAATTTGTATAAATTGTGATTTAATATATGGAACGATCAGATATTGGATGACTGCTCGTGGCTATAGTGCCGCTTAGTATAGCCACTGATCTGTTACTTAAGGCCTCGGTTTGGCTCTGGCTTTAGTGCCGGGAATGTCGGGTCTGACCAATCGAGTCAGCCTTGCGTTACATAATTCGGCTGACGATTAATGACAGCAATCGATGAAAGAAATTATCTTTTAATGCAACTCTTGGCCAAAGAATTTGCAGACAATGAGCGCAAACATTCAATTGATTTACTGCTTTCTTCGCTAAATAAATCTACGTTTCACAGAAAACGAGTAAAAAACCTGAAATAAGTTAACGACTGACTAAACTAATTAAGATTTCTTTACATAATCGTCAAAAAACTTTATTTCCGATTAATTTGCGATAAAAACCAGTGACAGAACCCTTTATTTCGAGATGGGATCGGAATTGCATACCATATCCTATCATATCGTTTGCATTCAAATGAGAATTAATGCGAATTATTTGAGGAAATTCGGTGATTAAGAGATTGGTTAAGACTAATTCGATCCAAACATTAACGGTTTTCCTGCAACCAAAGTCGAGACACATTCGACTGCAAGCAGATTGACCTTAAATCAGGTCATTTGCATTGCGTTTTATGCGATTTGTAGTGAATATAGCAATGAATTTAACATATTTTGCATTTTCCATAAATACTCGCATTTAATAACCCATATGGGAGTCGGAGTCGGTCTGAGTCTGAGTCTGACATCCCGTTTGTCTGATCACTGATCGACGTATCGCGTAATCGACTTATTTTCAACCGTTTCTATCGTTTATCAGCTCTTCGTTCGTCAATTTGGCGCGAATTGCAGTCAAATAGAGGACAGAAATGCCATTTATTATTGAGGATTAAGGCAATCGTTAATTAGGATTCAAAGAGTATTCAAATTACAAGTGTTTTGTGGATCAGACGGAACAGACCGATCAGTAATCTCAGACTTTGGTTACATCAGAAACACATATATTAATTGATACAGAGATAAGACATCTCAAGGAAAGGACAAAACAATAATCGTTTCAATGATTTGGTGCAGAATCTGATGGAATGATGACTCCAATGATGAAAAGCATGCCATAAGAGCCAAAGATGTTAGCGATTAAGAAATGATTTAGTTGTGAAAAGTTCTCAACCATTCTCTGCGAGCATTGTCTGTGAAGTTAAACGTGAATTCGATATTATTTTTGTTGTGAACGGCATTTAAGCCCACATTTGGCACGACTGCGATCGCACGTAAGGCCAGAGCAGACAAAGTCCGTGAATCTGGAAATCCCGGAAAACTTTTGCTAAAACTTTTAAGCGTCTGATTCTGTGAATCTGTTTTTGTTACACTAAACGAGCTCTCAATCAATGGTTTGATGGCTTGCAGTCAATTGTTTGCCTCACTTCTGATGGAATGTCAATTTCGGATATGTTTTTTGGAACAAATCCGTTTCAATGCATTCAACAGATGAAATGGATTTGCGATCAATTGCTTTAATGGTTCCAATGGTTCCAATGGAAGCAATGGTTTGCTTTATCTGGAGATTAGCCAAAAATGCCGCCGAAGTAGTCATTTAAATGCAAAACTCTTGGCTCGACTCTAAAAAAGTGAAACCTTGAGTCCAGACTTTGGTGGGACTCGACTCGAAGTGGAGATAACATTGAAATAATTGCATAAAAGTCTGACCAAAGCAATAGATTATGTGATGACTGGAGTGGAGACTAAACGATGGGTTTGTGGGCAGCGCTCAGACCTCTGGGCATAAGTGATGGCAAAGGTATTGGTATTTGTTTTCAGTATTGGACTTATTTTGGCCGAAATATGCCTTAAGTAACGACTCAATGGGTCATTGATCTACACATTATCTGAACAGCGCTTTCAAAGTTGTTTTCGAAACTCCAATGTCTTTGAAAATCATTTCAATATGACTTTGGTATGACTTTTCACAGCACCGGCAGAACAGAGACTCTAAACCTCTCCGAACCTAACCTAACCTCACAGTCAGTCTCAGACACGCGTGGCTTCACTGCACGACTCGTCCAACGCATGGCTCGTAAACGCTTTAAACGCATTGAAAGGCGTTTCTAAACATTTGACATAAAGTAAACAAACTTTTAGACATATTTCGGCCAATTATTGCCGTCAGTGAGTGAAGTGATGGCCGACAGCCGAGCACTGGTCGTGTCCGCCATCGACTGGCGGTTCGGCGTTACCGTCAACTCGAGTCAGACGGCAGTGAATAACAACACTTTCGTTGAATTGAAATTCACGACCAAATCGGCGGACAATGTCTGCTGTGAACTGAATTTAACTCAATTCAATCGACTCCTCCACGAACTCGAGGCGATGGCCAACCAATTGGCCGATTGATACAAACAAACGAACACTCGTTTTGTTAATTACATTGTCATTGAATTTGTATTGATTTATTGTATCAATAATTTGTATGTATTTTGATTACGAAACTGAATAAATAAAACAAAGCAATCAATGAATTAAATCAATTAAAATACCGGTATTTCTGAGTTATCCTGACTTTTGGTTTTTGTTAATAATTAAAAGCAATTTCTCGCTATTTATTGCTAATAAATAGTTTCTATGACTACAAACAGGACTACAATCGGAACAAACATTTCTATGCTTAGCACTGAAAGCAATCAATTTTGGCCGCAATTGTATTACATATTCATGAAGTGATCATTCAATTCAATTGAGACCATTCAAGCCGTGAACTTATTCGACATCATTAGCCACACATTGACAGCAATCTTATAAAACTAGCTTTTATTCTACTTTTAAGTCTATGTTTGTCTCTATTTTATGCTTCACTTAATTCTTATTTTTTATTTGTCTAAAATAATTCGATTATTATCTGTCGTTTCGTTAGTTTTGTCAATCAATGTCCAAAAGTCAGACACAGATTGTCACAGAATTGGACTCTCAGTTCACCCAAAACAACAATTATTTTGTGAATCTCTAACAAAAATTTTCTAATCGATTGCTCGAAAACTTTTCTCAATTACATTGAGGGGAATATCAGTTCAATAAACTGTGTGTTCGGACGTTGGGAACCAATGAAAGATCGACTCATTAGTGGAGAAGTTAGAGCCGAACAGTGCTTGAGATCCGATGCAAAGGATTTGAATTTTCAAGAGTCACCACAAATGAGTTACTCATCGGAATACCATTTATATATCATTGATATCTATCTGAGTGCCAATGAGTGGTGCACTGAATGAGATTCATTGCCATTTGAAGGTTTAGCTCTGAGCACCAGCACCAGCACATGCAGCTAGCACATCCAGGCACATCCACAGGCACTATTGCCGAGGCACTAGCATGGCAAGTGCATCCACAGGCAAAGAGCGAGGCAATGCTGGGACCAGTTGCGCGTTGTTTTGCACCTGTATTGCCGTAATCTGATTAACGTCTGGCTCGACAACAGTCCCTAAAGTCGAGAATCCCCTTCAAAACAGGTTTTCCGATCAGAAGTGCCATTCGTTAGGGAATAGGCATATAAAACACGATCTGATAAACAATTTTCAAAACTAGAAATTCTTAGTCCAAACACTTCTCACTAATAAATTATTAGTAATAATGTATTTAACGATAAATTCTTTTTTCGGAGAAAACGTGTTTTGAAAAACGATATAATTTTAATGATTTTCGCAAATAAAAAGAATTAAGAGTTTAATCAGATTTTTCGAATTAATCCAAAGATCGGAACTAATAATAGAACTTATTTTGCAGTCAATTCTAATACTAAACACTAAATACATAATTCTAATGCATTTATTTTCATATCAATTAATATCAAACGTGAGAATCGGTCGCCAAATGTCAGTCATTTATCATAAATTACTAATAAACTTGACTTTCAATGAAGAATTCGATAGAATTTAGGTCTAAGTTGTGTCGGGATTTCGAATAGGATTTATAGACCAATGATTTGTTGCGATAAATGCGGACAAAAAAAATAATTTATTTCTAATAAATTGTAAGGCATTGGAGAAAAGGTTAAATTAATTGCAATTATCGCACATTTCCAGAGATATCTAGCAATGAAAGCAACAGTGTTTGTGCCGATCAGACGGCAACCAATCGTTCAGTTGTGAGAGATTCGCACAAAAAGGATAATTGAAGTCAATTGTTGATAAACCATATTTATTAGCTTGCTAGATCATTGCTAAACTCATTGCTAACTCCACTTTCCTCTTACGCAACACTTGTCCGCCAATTGCGACGATAGTATGGAAAAGCCGGAGCGAGAGCCGACAGAACAGTTGCCACGAGAGGTAAATATCATTTGTCTTGTTAATTGATAAAACAGATATCGTATCTGTTTGGCGAAGAATGGGATCAATTGACTGCATATGCCATCAGTTATTGTTATGATTGGCGGAAGAGGTGAACACAATGTCAGTGCAAATGTCTGTCGAGTGGAGAGACCTATCGTTTGGCGAATAATTCGCAGAATAATTCAAAATCTGTTTATTTGTTTGGAATTATTTTTAGAGAATCGTTGAGTCGTTTGGCGACGAAGTGTTGAGTCCTTTGCGAAATTCGGAGGAATAACCCGTTCAGTGGTCGGCCTTGGATTCGGATGTAAACCTCTTTTGTCTAATCAAAAGTAAACGAATGAAAGCTTTTTGTCAATTGTTTTACAGACGACTGGTTTTCACTGAATTTTCACATAAGTTATCGAAAAATATGTTTTCCTAAAAGTCTATGAATTTAATAAATAAACGAATTTTTGTCGCTTTTGTATTGAATTGCTTCGAAACCACTGTTTGTGCACTTCTGAGCCCTAATGTCAGAGCAGATGAGGTCAGTCTCGAGTCGAGATGTGGGCGACAGACGTCTGAACGCAGATCTGGTTTAAGGTATCGCTAAAAATGTCCAGTAATTCGACGAATCTATTCTTAGATTAAACATTAGTGGAGTTATTAGAGCTTAGAATTGAAGACTAAGGGAAATGTTTCGAAATTGAACACCAATTTGACATTAAATCATGAGGTAATCACAATTTTTTTGAGTGAAATCTTGGCAAAAGCCGAGCGAATCGTTAACTCTTCCACAACTGGTATACCCGTCGAGTCTTTTAAATATTAAAAGTTGAAAAACAGGTAATGTCTGCAGAGGTAGTGCTCGAGTGGACCCCCTTTGGCACCACTGACTGACTCCGAAACGTCTTCGCGAATAAAGAAAAGATGAAAAGCTATCAGTGAATGACTGAATATCTAGTTTTGGCCGCACGTAAAGCGAATACATTATGAGTGGAAATGCATTTCTGAGCTCTTTTTTTGGTTCACTTTTATCGCAACTTTTATCCAGTGCTCCAATAACTGAGTTATATTGAACTGATTCTCAGACATATCTCTCCTCTGCTGACGACCAGCACTCGACTGCAGCTCTTCTACTGATACGTCTTCTCACTTAGGAAACACTGATTAAACAAGTTTTCTGATGATTAAAAAAGACAAAAAATAAGTCCACAAAAGTGCACATAATTATCAAATTGTCTGAGAAATGCGATAAAAGGCGTTAATCACTGGAGTATTCCTGGAAAAGTGCGAACCGAAGCGAATCGCTGGCAATCAGTGGTCATCCGATTGAATGCAACCAATAATTTATTTGAGAATTAGGTCAATGAATAGTCCAAAAAATATATAAGTTTTGATACAATTTTCTGAAACGAAAACTAAAATGTGAATAGAATTTGACAAAAAATTTAATCAAAACATTGGCCGTTAATCGTAAATCACATGCGAAATATGCAATAAATAAAACCTAACCCGACATTAAATGACATTAAAATAGTAGAAAAAACGTATAATATATTGGATTTGTTGCACATTTCGAAAAATATAAACTCAATTTAAAATTAAATATTTAACAGCATTTGTCTGTATATAAAGTAATACTTAAAACATATGGTAAACAATGGAATTCATTGATAACATCACGAAAAGGGTTACGCGAAGAGAGACCACAGAGTGAGGCGACGGGCGGAGAGAGGACTGGCGTTTGACTCACACAGAGAGAGGCCAACAATCAAATGTCACTCGCGTTTGATTCGATAGACAATTATACAGATTTTGATATAGTATTCAAGACTTTTAACTATAATTAAATATAATATAATGTATAGAATGATAATAATTATAATAGATTTCTCTCATTTGATAAAAACATAAATACAATTAAAACGAATAAACTTTTTATGCGATTAGAATCTGATAATAAGAATGCGTTTTTGCCCTCAATTTATATATTTATTCTTAAAAAATTAAACTCTTTTCTCAATTTTCGTTTAGTTTTCGATTTTTTTTAGTTTAGTTTACAATAAATTATTTAAATTATTAGACGTTATGTTAAATATTGTTTCATTTGAGTCCAGTTCGTTATGATGGCTGACATCACCTGAATATAGAGCCATCAGGAGGTGACGACCCGTTCCCACCACGTCTTTCTCGCTCAGACCGAACTCTTCGACTTCGGGCCTATTGTGTCGCCGAAGACAACAAAACAAAACAAAACAGATCCGCAATTAGATAAGAGTCGAGTCATTGGTGTTAGAGATAAGTAGAGTAAAGGCGGACCGAATAAATAACCGCTAGTTATGACTAAATACGAGTAAAATGTAAATTAGAAACCAAAACCCAATCAAATCAATTAAGTGTTGGAAATGAGGAAATGGATAATTAGAATGTTTGTCGAATCGATGGTCAGACAGTGCAGTGCAGTGCGGGTGTGACCACCGATTGCGCGGCGGAGCGGAACTGACCTGAAGTAAGGCACCAGAATTAGTAGGAAACTAAGGATTATGACAAAGAAGGATGACTTGAATGATGCGTTCTGGCCGTTCATCGACAGCAGTTTCTTCATCTTCATCAGGAGCGTGTCGTTCTCCTTCTTCAGTTTGATCACTTCCTTTTTGAGCTGTTCGTTCTCGTGGTTACGTTCGTCGAACCGGCGCTCCAAGTCTTCCAAATATTCCTTCTTTCGTTGCCGCGAACATTGGGCAGACTTTTTGTTGCGGATCTTTCGCCGAATTTTTCTCAGTATTTTTTCCTCGTGTTTAGTGAGGGGTAGACTTCCAGACGGGAAGTCGTGGTAGCCTTCGATAGGAAACAAATCGACATATCGTTTAGACTATGGATTGCACCGACACTTCGTCAGCTCTGACACTACACTATCGATACAATGCAATGCAGTTGACTATCTCTAGAGAACAGCTCCAACTGAGAGCATATCCGTACCGCTAACTAATGGCAACACTCGATAGCATAGCAATCGCAACAATCAATACCTTCTTTGGCCAGAAGTCGCTTCTCTTCGTCTGTGAGGACTAAGTCTGTTATCTTGATATTCCTCGGCGTTCGCGTTTTGGGCGATGTTTTCGGTGAACTTTTGGTACTCGAACTACTCGTACAGTCTTTGGGCTCCTTTTTGATGGACTGTGCGCTAAGAAGTACTACTTGTGTGTAGTCATAGGGATGTGACGACGAACTACTGCCAGTACTGCCGGCGTAACTGACCGGGGAGTCTATGTTGCAGTCGTTTAGGTCTTCGCTATTGATCTCTATTTCGTTGTCGATCTCGACCTCGCATTTGATATTGACTTCGGGTTCGGGACTCAAAGAAACGCTCGAACTTTTGCTCGAATCTATAGACAATATAAACAAACAATAAGAGGTTGGCGTCAGTGCTAACCATTTCTCGGAACTGTTTAACAGTTTATGTTCAAAGGCTTTCCTTTAATGCTTAAAAGTAATTAAACGAATAATAAAAACATAAAATGAATATCTAATCAATGCCTAAACGATTGAATCAGTCACTAAAAAAACTTTTTTGTGTCATGACTTGAGTGCAGACTTGAGAGCACAACAGGTACTCAAAGACCGGTTCCGTCGCTCACTATCTGATGGCAAACGCCGGTAAATAGCGATTTCGCAATCAACGCATCGCCAATGCATTTAGGGTTCGGTAACCACGCGGTGGTCACCTCTTGGGCCACCATTCAAGGCCAGTCTCACAACAAGTGTAAAAGTAGGCGAACCTGTGTTGTCGATGTCGTCGTCGAACATCTGACTGCCGAAGATATTCATGTTGTCAACGATTCCATTGCCAATCCAGGGGTCGTTGTTGTCGACCATCTGCGAGAACTCGAAGCTGAGGTCGTCGTCGTTGTCGAAGGAAGACAACAAAGTGTTTGGCGACAGATGAAAGTCGTCGGGAATCACCGACATATCTTCCAAATTCATTCCAAGTTTATTCATCTTGAGTTTGGTTAACCCGAAGAACAATTAATTGATTGCACACTTGATTGGCGACCGAAGAGATCAGTAGTCGGTCGACACAAACATATTGAGTAAACAAAACTTATTGATTGACTTTAGAGTGGTCTCCGTCTGACTGATCAAAGACTTGTTGACACCGATTGCACTCAATTGTGACACAAAATGGATCCAATTATTAGTCACAAACCATTTATCGCGTAATTAGTTTCGTCGATAACTAATTAAAGACAATATGTTTGGACTGACATATGGCTCGAGCGGCGAGACTCAGACCGGACTCGGACTCAAACTCGAACCCTAACTCGACTATCGCTGGCTTTGCGTAATGTGTGCGAAGATTACGTGTCGTCAGCGCATACGACGAGCCCTGAGTTAGAGAGAGACCGAGAGAACACTGACTGACTGCCGACTGCCAGTGCCTGAGCCTCACAGCACACAACAACTCCCACCGACACCGACACCGACACCAAAGCAACGCATTGCTCGCCACTGATTGGCCGCAACCGCGCATCGCATCGGCAGTCAGTCGCACGCATCTGACGTCTGACTGCAACGCATTGTTTGTGTTGTGCGCGACGTTATTGACTCCAATGACTCCAATGTTTACTCTCTGTTTACATCAGCCAAACGACGACTGACTGATTGGTCACCTCTTCGTGTGTCACCTCTTGTCTGGTCACCAATGGATCCATCGCTGCTTCGAGAGCGCGAAGCTTTCAAGAAGAAGGCGTTCGCCACACCTGTGGTCGAGAATCGGGTGAAGAAAGAGCCGAAACAGACGTCCGCTTCGGCCAATCGGTCGAATGAATCCTTTCAGAGGAAACAGAAGAAGAAACAGGAGTTCCAGGTTCAGCGCGATGTCCAGCAGTTGGCCTTCGCCAGAAACACCGCCACCTCTTCGCACAACTTTGCCGTTTTGGCCAAAATCGTCAATTGGATGAAACAGAGATACCTGGAAGGAGACGCCGAGCCGTTGCCCTTCGATGACATCCTCGACGAGACCAACCAATTGGATCTGACCAATAAGCAGAAGAACTGGCTTTTAGTCGAAGCGCTTCCCAACAATCCGAAGATAAAGCTGAGTGACGACAGCGATGGTGTCACGAAATACGCGTACAAACCATTGTATGACTTGAAAGACAGGAAATCTTTGCTCCGACTTCTGGACAAATACGACCAGAGAGGGTTCGGAGGGATAGCCCTCGAGGACGTCCAGGAGTCGCTGCCCAACGCCGACAGACATGTGAAAGGTCTGTCGGACAACAACAAGATCATTGTCATCACCCGACCGATGGACAAGAAGAAGATCCTCTTCTACAACGACACGTCCCAAGAGTTCAAAGTGGACGAAGACTTCCAGAAGTTGTGGCGCAGCGTTGCGGTCGAGGGCATCGACGAGACGAAGATAGAGGACTACCTCCAGAACCAGGGCATCACTTCCATGCAGGACATGGGCATCAAGAAAGTGGTCCAACAGAAGCGCAAGAAGACGGCCACCAAACGGAAGTCCAACTTCAAGAAACTCAATGACCACATGGGAGACATCCTCGAAGACTATAGCGAAAAACCGCCGACGAAGAAGTGATTCGTTCAAACATATTCTCATAATTTATTCATTGTTTTTCACAATACTAAGCATTTATGACATGAAAACTGATTCATATCTTATCGATTGTAATAATAATAATTTCAAATTGTAATAAAATAATAGGAAATACCGAATGAAGTGATGATTGAGTTTGTAATTAATAAGAGTAACCCAATGAAGAGGACAGGACTGAGAAGAGTCGGAGTGAGAGGTAAACGAGTGATCAGAATCCGAGGCGTGAATGGAATAGTGATAGTAAAAGAATAAACAATGAAATCGATTAGAATTTAATTGAGTTGACGCCCGTATTGATGGGACCGCCGCCATAGCTTCCCTTCTTCTTCTTGGTCTTCTCCTTCTTGAAGTTCTTACCCTTGACCGCACCCAACGTTTGGGCCGCCTTTTTGCCCCACTGGTCGAAACCATTCTTCGCGCCGAACGAGTTGTCCGCCAAATCTGAATTATTGATCTCTATATCTTCGGCTTTGATTCTTCTGAAAGGCGAAGACCTCCTCTTTTTTGAATTGGACTTGTCTTCGACCGACGTTTTTGAGGTAATAGGGATTTTAGGCTCTTCTTCGGAGCTGTCCGAATCCGACGACTCTTGCTTCTTCGCTACCGGTGTCTTCTGTTTGGATGGCGGCACAGCTTTAGCGGCAGCTTTGGTCGCAACGGCGGGCGCAGACTCTTCTTCAGAGCTATCAGAGCTGTCCGAACTCGACTCCTTCTTGCTCACGCTATTAGTGACCTTCGGCGTCAAACTCTTCTTCGCGGGTGATGTTGTGGTCTTAACAGTTGTCACCGCCTTCTTGGCAGGCGGCTCATCATCAGATGAATCGTCCGAACTCGACGACTCTTGCTTCTTCGATATCGGTGTCTTCTGTTGGGATGGCGTAACAGTTTTGGCCACTTGTTTAGTGGCCGCAACGGCTGGCTTCTCATCTTCAGAGCTGTCAGAGCTGTCCGAACTCGACTCTTTTTTGGCCACTTGATTAGTGGTCTTCTTCGGCGGCAAAACCTTCTTCACGGGTGATGTTGTGGCCTTAACAGTTGTCACCGTCTTCTTGACAGGCGGCTCGTCATCAGAAGAATCGTCCGAACTCGACGACTCTTGTTTCTTCGGTATCGGTGTCTTCTGTTGGGATGGCGTAACAGCTTTAGCCACTTTAGCGGTCGCAATGGCGGGCGCAGACTCTTCTTCGGAACTGTCAGAGCTGTCCGAACTCGACTCCTTCTTGGCCACTTGATTAGTGGGCTTCTTCGGCGGCGAACTCTTCTTCACAGGTGATGTTATGGTCTTCGCAGTTGTTGTCACCGCCTTCTTGACAGGCGGCTCGTCATCAGAAGAATCATCCGAACTCGAAGACTCTTGTTTCTTCGGTATCGGTGTCTTTTGTTGGGATGGCGTAACAGTTTTAACCATTTGCTTAGCGGCCGCAACGGCGGGCTTCTCATCTTCAGAGCTGTCCGAACTCGAAGACTCCTGCTTCTTCGGTATCGGTGTCTTCTGTTGGGATGGCGGAACTACTTTAGCCACTTGCTTAGCGTTCGCAACGGCGGGCGCAGACTCTTCTTCGGAGCTATCAGAGCTGTCGGAACTCGACTCCTTCTTGGCCACGTTATTAACCTTCGGCGGTAAAACCTTCTTCGCGGGTGTTGTCGTTTTAACAGTTGTCACCGCCTTCTTGGCGGGCGGCTCGTCATCAGATGAATCTGACGAGTCATCAGAGGAAGACTCGTCTGGTTTGGCTTTCTTAGCGTCGGTCTGACTCGAGTTGAGGTCGAGTTTGCGTTTCTGGCCGGGAGTGACGGCTTCGCGGTAAATATCCAGCAGTTTGGGCGACCCTTTCGGAGGCTCTGTCACCGGATATATCTTCTCCCAGATGTCGGCCAAAGTTCTGTACTTTTCTCGGATATAGCCGTAGACCAGAGAATCAAATGTCTTATCGGAGTCCATGACTGCACTCAACGCCGACAACACGTGAAACGACAGAAACGTGTTTTGAGCCGAACAGTAAAGTCTGGGCTCAAGTCGAGTGATCGCAAACACCGTTACGGATGGCTCTCACACGCCGTCCCTTACACTCAATGCCGACACTCCGTCTCTGCCCTATCGGTACGTCTGCTGCGGACGGCGTTCACTGATTGCGATGAAATGCATTTTACTGGTCGTCCATAAGTGACGTCCAATGAAACAGTCAGTGAACCGATTGTTCGGTTGGAGTGACCGTCGGTTGGGGTGACTGACAGTGACTGACAGTGAGATGCGATGCCATTAATTAATTAATTAATTCAATTAAAAGTTAACTTTACTGTCAATTAATTAATTAATACAAATATTGGTAACAAATATATTACACAAAATTTCTCAAATTATTAATCAATAACTTTAAAACAATTTTAATATTTGAGAAGTGATTGGAATCTAATTTACGACAAAATAAATATCAATTGGAGTTAAGAAACATATCTTATAATCATTTGGTGTCTGAGTTCAGCTGCAAATCAGCCGCAGTGTTAACGATAGGAATGGACTAGAATTTAGATATTTATAACAATCAGAACACAATTGCCGGCAAACAGTCAAACCATGCGATTATCAACACATTTGAACGAAACAACTCTTATCACAGATTTATAATTAATGACTAAATGTATGAGTAAACCGAAAATCGGAGACGAAATGAATTAATTAATTAAAATCATTAATTATAAACAATCGAGACGTCGATTGAGTGATCGATCGACTCAATCGCAAGTCAGTGAATAGACATCTGTGGTGTGAGGTGTGGTCGGGAGGGGTGGGACGGGACGGGAGTGGAGGTGGAGGTGATGTCGGGTCAGGTGAGAAGATCAACGTCCGAGTCGTCGTAAATGCTATAATAAGGCACATGTCCTGAATGTTGTGCTGCAATTGGGTTCCGATTTTGAGCGTCACTGCCGCTGATTATCACCACTTCTTCTCGTTGTCTGTCCTTCTCATTGGATGCCAACTGCGGGAACGGATATGGTTTGCCGTTTATATAGATATCTATACATTAATAGCAATTGATTCGCACTTTTAAGTAATAAGACATCAAAATAAACATAAAAATTATTGTTCGGAAGATATTGTGAACAGAAATGAAGGTTTGGGAACAGACGACAAATAAGACTTTTAGAGACATGCAATCGACAAATAAAACAACAGCTCTTTCACTGTAATAAGAGATGGGATCAGAATTTGGATCGAAAACAGAAGTTTTTGGAGTCATTGGAGTCGAACAATAATTGTTAGTATACCTGATGATAATGGAATGTGTGGTTTGTCGCCTCCGACGGACTGAAGAAGCGACGGAACCGAAACATTAGGCTCTGTCTGTGGACCGCAATGGAAGACAAATTGATTGTCAGTGACCAACCAATTAGAGGACAACACAAGAATACCTGACTCTTTGCTTGTATGTGAAGATACCGATAAGAGTGACCACAAAGAACAGAACGATGACGACACCGATCCAAACGCCTCCCGACTTTGATCCGGACTTACTGTCATCTGTGCTCTCACTCGTCGCCAACTCGTCTTTCACTCTCTGTTTGGATATGTTTTCGAACTCTTCCTGATCGATGAAATTGTAGGGACAGACGACATCCGTTTCCCACACGAATGTGTAGTCACAGTCACTGCTCTCATACATGAAGACAGGTTTTCCGATTTCAGACTTGGAAGAACACTCGAGTTTGATTATTGTGGTCACGTTCTTCGGGTGTTGGGTTCGGCCGCAGTTGGACGCACCCGACTCTAACACGATCTGCAACTCGTGTCCTCTCAGATAGTATTTGATTGACTCAACACTTCCAATGTCTCGTCTGAAGGAATCGCCTTTCGTTTGACAAACCGCTGATTTGGAACATTTGGAGGTTTCGGTCAGTTGTGGTGTTTTCAGATTAATTACATAGAGATAGTTATCGGTTTCGTTTCGCGTATTGAGTCGTTTCTCATTCACTCTGTAGGTGTTGGCCATAAGCGGACCGATATTGATGTACATTCCGAGTCTCGGGTCGCGAAGATAGCCGTTCTTTTCAGGCATCAAAACGTCGTTGTTCTCCGAGACCGGACACGCCATGAATGAGTCCCACGAGAACTTGTAAATACACTTTTGTTTGTCAAAGACAACGAATTTGGGAGAACCGATACTTTTGCTGCATTTGAATTCGATTTGTGTCTGGGCTTTCATTCCATTACCGCATAGCCCTTCCGAACCACTTCTGTAGGTGAGTTTGAGAGCGCCGTTGGCCAGCAGTTGGAGCTCATCGGCCGAAGGCTCGCCAAGACTTTCACTGCAATTCAACTTCTTGTCGGCCTCTCGTTTGCACTTACAGGCGGCTGAGTTGAGGCCATTGCAGTGCACTTCTGGCGACAACTGCGCGCATACATTCAGATAATAGATGTTTCCGTCTTTGTCTGTTGTGTTCCACGAATGAGACATCGATGACAATTGACGCAAATTATAGAACTTGTTGTCGGCCACGAGTGAGCACTGCGGAGGTCGAAGATTGCAGACTAAGGGGGTCTCCCAGTCGAAGACAGCAACACAAGCGTGAGAGGAGTGCAGACGGGGCTCACTCTTGACTGCGTCCGGATTACAACGGAATATGATTTCGGTGGACATCGATCCGATGTCTGAATGTGCGGTGCATTTGGAGCCATTGACATATCTGAGTCTTAGATTAGATCCATCGAAGGCAAACGAACTCGAATTCAATAGACCGTAATTGACATCTGTTTGTTGAGTGACTGCATTGGAGTGGTAACAGACGGCAGCGTTTGAACATAGATTAGAAGCGAAAGGCTTAGAGAGCCCGCAGAGATTGAGCTCGAAGTTGGCCTGATTTCGAATCGACACCTTATGAGGCTCCAGGTCTTGGTTCTTCACGACACCACTCAAATCAACGCTCAGTTTTGTCAGCCGATCGGTGAAAACACAGGAATTGTTAGCAATCGGTTTCGTCGGTTCGATTACATCACAAACGGCTGACGTTCGCCATTCAAAGAGGTAAACACATTCTTCGCCATCTGTTTGGTCACTTCCGGGCTCGTGAACGACGGGGTTTGATAGGTCCAGGTTAGGGTCGCACTCGAACCGTATTCGAGTCGATATGTTCTTCTTGGTATTCGTAGGACACGGACTGCCGTTTTCATAGATAAGGTTAACGCTTCCGTCAAAGCCGGTGAACGGCGGATGAGTGACTTCACCCAAGTTCAAAGTGCTGCCGTTGCCGTTGAGTGTGTGGCTACACGCGGCTGAGTTGGCTCCGCATATCTTGGTATTCAAAGTCGAGTCGTGCACCGGGTTTAGGGGTCGACAGATATTGATGTAGTAAATGGAAGGAATGGCGTTCGTAGTGCTGAATGCGAAGTGATTTCCCGATGTCATCGCCAGATGAGACATATCGAGAATATGGCTGCCGTTGTCCCAAACGCAGTGCACTGTCTTAGTCGCGGGCGGACACGCGAATGGTGTGTACCATCTGAAGAAGTAGGCCCTGTCCTGTTCGCCGTCGAATTCAGGTCCAGTTTGCGGGCCAGCATTGGCGTCACAAATGAAAGCGATGTGAGATTTGCGAGGAGTCTTCTCGGCGTTGTTATAAGTGGTGCCTCCGGTCAGAGTCACGTTAATCACTCCATTCCAATACGTGAGAGAAGAGTTTACTTTTCCCAGACTGTAGACCCTCTTCTCGCCGGCCAACTCGACCTGACAGGCGCCGAACGGGCCGTCAGCCCTCTGGACATTCTTCGAGTTGCAGGTCTCGCTCTTCACTTCTTGGCAAACATTGATCTGAAACTCGTATTTGTCTGTTTTGATCGTATAGTGTTCTTTGGCCGTCAGTGGACTCAAGTCAAACGTGTAATCGAGGTAACTATCGTAGACTTTACAATCACCGCTCCCGACGTATGTGTTTATAGGACACGCGGCTGAGGTCTCCCATTCCAAGTGATAGGTTCTTTGCTCTTGATCGACATCGATAAGAGTTGGTTCAGATCCGCGAGAACCAGGAGTACAACGAAACACAATCTTAGACTTTACATCTTTGCCTTTCTTCGGATCGACGCCCTTAGTATAGACGAGCTCAAGAGCGCCGATATCTTCATTATAAGAGGGCGCAGACGTGAATCGACCCAAATTGACGGTTGTGTTTGTGCCGCCGATTGTCAGACAAGCGGACGAACGACTATCACAAAAGTTGGTTTTCGCTGTCTTCGGCACTACTCCGCACACATTCAGATAAATCGAGTCATTCTTGGCCTTCGAGTGACGACTTGAGGGCAGATTGTCCTTCTCGAAGACAGTCCAAGGCTCGCTACCGAACGCTCGCCGCAATGGCGACAAATCAAAGGTCAGATTCTTGTGCGTCACGACACACGTCAGGTTGGGGTTAACTAGAGGACAGACCAGAGGTGTCTTCCATAGGATAAAGTAAGTGCACTCTTCGTATGAAACAAACTCTGGAATGCCTTTGTGTTCGAATTCTTGAGAGTTGTCGCACACGAACTCAATTAAAGTCGTTTCGGCGATAGTGTTGGCCCCGAACTGGCAGTCCGACTCTTTGCTCGTATATTCCAGTAATACCTTATTGTCGACAAAATTCAATGTTCCCTCAGAGGTATAGCCGATCGCCTTATCCTTTGAGCCTTCATTCTTGCCTTTGAGGCAAACGGCGAGCGAATCCCACTTTTTGTCGCCACACTTGACATCTTTGCCTAAACCGCCGCAGACGTTGAATAAGATATCGTAAGTTTTAGTCGGACTTATGGTCACATTCTCAATCTTGTAGTAATCATTAGAACCGGTTTTGAATAATTGTTTCAAATTGAAGCCAACGCCGTGGTCTTCCAAAGTGAACTGACAGGAGGCTGCAGATGAAGATATGGTGTGTCGAGGACAGGCATACTCTGTCAACCACTCGATTTGATAATCGCAATCCAAATTAGAGACTAGTTTCGGATTTCTGTCCATAAAATCTATACTTCTTTTGTGTGTTAGCGGAGGACAAATGAAGCGAATGGTTGTCTTCGATATATAGTATATGCCTTCAGATCGACAGATTTTTCCAGACTTTGTGCGGTAAGTCATCTCCAAGTGTTCGTACGGAACGGCTGCCGAACTACTCTTGAAGGCCAGTGTATTGTACCGATAGTCACCGACTTTGGCATAGCTATTGTCACCGGTCTTAAGACAAGCGCCGGTACTGTTCTCAGTGCACCGGAAGGATAAACCGCTGCACACATTGATGTAGAACTCTTGGTCCTGACTCAGCACCTTATAGGCAGAGCCTCTGGTTTTGATCAGAGGACTCAAATCACGTCTCAGACCCTTGTCGTCGTAGACATAGCACTTGACCTCATCTTGAATTGGCTTCTCTTTGCAAACGGCATAAGTCCTCCAAATGAGGTGTGTTTGGCATTTTGTGTCCATATAGTGCTGCGGATATTCCTAAACGGGTTGTGCAAGTCATGGATTAGGCAATGGTTGGCAAACAAGACAATCGACCAAAGAGTAGACGTATGGCTACCGTATGGCTATCGATATGCTGATCGAAACTAAGAACTAACCAAATGTGGTCCACAAGAAAGCGTTAGTCTAATTGTGTAATTGAGAGCAGGAATGGCATCACATTTGGGTCCCTCGAAGAGGACCACCGCTGACTGAATCCTAGACTGCGATTGCGGGACTATATCGACACTCTTTGGCTCAAATCCTGTCGGAAGTGTAGATGAAATGGAATCAGTTAACGAGTTCACTGAATCAGATCAAAGGGAAACCTACCGATGACTTGATTGTCGTTTCGGATGTATTTGCAGATGTGTTTATTATCACATTCTTTGGGCTGATCCCGGAGTGGACCACAAATGCTAATATTGTATTCAATCGACTTGTTATCGCTTGTGGTGTGCCTTAAATCCCAAGTCGTGCTGAAGAAGATAACGAGTGGTCAGCGGTGTCACAGATCAGGTGATCACTTACAGGTCGAGCTCCGCGAGATCAATGGTCTGGCCGTCGGTGTGGGCGCCGCCGCACAGGTCGGGGATGGCGGCCGTCAGGTGAGCCGACAAGAGGTCAATCAGTAGGAAAATAAATAATTTGACCGAAAAATGCATTTCAGTTGACAATTGTGACTCAGTTTGCGACTCAAATACAGTTTAGAAATGCGTTAATCGTTTCAAAACATAATTATCGACAGATTTTTGATCCAATCGTCCGATTATTGAGGCCTTAACTCAATTACTATTGATTTAGCCGTCAATTGAGTTAACATAAAAGCAATTAACCGAAAGTAAACGCAATTGCGTTGAAAGCAAATGCACTGCAAAACGAATGAATCACTAAATGATTGTTTCAATTCATATACACTTCGTTTGTTTGACAGCTATCGCAATGTTATGCCTCTCAGGCCAGGGCTCGCACTCTCTCCGGGGGAGTCTCTCCCGTCGCTGCGCCGCACAGACCGCTGACGAGCGCTTGCGAGCACTCGATGCCAGCCCTCGGCTGCACAGGTGGGCAGTAATTCAATGCCTTCCCAATCACAAGTCATCCTTCGCTCCCCGATAGTGACGTTTGGCGACAACATCTAACAGAACAAGAGATACGAAATTTTTCCTTTAGTTAACTCCAATCTTATCCAATCTGAAGGCAAATGTTTTCAACATCTCTGCCACAAAAAGATCCAAATTTGACTACAGATCACGAGTTGTGAGCATCTGATCCAACAATTAGTGTCAAAGTTCTTGGAACCGAACGCAGTCTAGACTCGAATGCATAACAACAAAATTTAGGTCCAATTTTATATCTAATCTAATCAGTAGTGTCATTGAAAAATGTTTTTATTCCATAATTAGAAGCTCTTTGGTAACAATAATCGAATAATGAGAACAATAAATGGCAATAAATTGTGGTAATCCGTTGATTGTGTTATTCAATGACTCGAATAACATAATGTTTTTGAATATATTGTTATTAAATATTTGATGCAAATAATTGTGCAGTCAATAGGAAAAATAGTAATGAAACTATAAATTGGCATAAATTTGTGCCATTTTTTGGATCTTAATTATAAGAAAATTTGAAATTCAAATCAGAGTCCAAATCAATAGCGAAAGAACTCATATCCGTCTGACATCTCAAGAATATTCTTTATGCCATTGGCATCGACTCCAACGGAGAGAGCACTGAACGCCTGATAACTGTGTTTAGACTACTTGATGGCAATTAACATGTTTAATCAGGTGGAGACCAGTTGTTGTGCGAGTGTGCCAATTGATTGTGAGTTGATCCAGCGATCATTGAGCAGCATTAGCAGTGAACATTATCAGTGATCTTGGTGATCTGTGAATGCGGACCACTGCACACATCGCAGCGCAAATCCATTGCTTAGCAAAACAAATTAAATTTGGCCAACAATTACGAGTGCTTTGAGTCGTCAGTGCAATGGTGTGCGCAATGAGAGGGCTCTACAGAGTCTGCAGAGAGTGCTGTAATTGGTGTCAGAAGAGATGCTTTTGTTTCTAATTTGTTGTGTGAACTGAACTACAATTCAATTCAATTCAGTTGAATAATTCATAATTAACTCAAAGTTAACTCAATTTAGACGAAAATCTCAAATTCGATAATCACTTGTCTGAGTGCGGACGCGATCGGTGGCCACAAGTCGTTGCAACCGTTGGACGAAGAGCTGTCATCGACGGTCAGTGAGGATGTCTTCAGGCGAGTGACCGATCGTCTCACTCATGTGCGGAGCAATAAATCCGAAGCAACGGAACAACGATATGAGTAATGAAACCGAACCGAAGGCAGAGCCGTCGTCGATGTCGACCACCCGTCGGCCCTCAATCGTACTCAACGACGACCTCCAGACCGATATCGTCCAGTCGGTCAGTTCGCTGGCCATCGGCGGCAACGCCACTGGTTCTGGTCGGACTCGAGTGGCCCTAAAGCCGGGCCATTCGCTAATGGATTGGCTCAAACTGTGCGCCAAAACGCCTGACCTGTCGGGCACTGCGGGCAAAGTGGTTGCGGTCACTCTCGAGGAGCTCGAGAAGCATAATAAGGCCGAAGACTGCTGGATATGCATCCGGGGAAAGGTGTATAACGTCACGCATTACCTCGACTTTCACCCGGGAGGAGTGGACGAGATGATGAGGGGCGCCGGAACCGATGCCACCGACCTCTTCAACGAAATCCATCGGTACGTCAATTACGAGTCAATGCTTAAGAAATGCTTCGTTGGGCCGCTTGTTGTCGACAACTAATGCTGTCGTCAGTTGTTATCCGATATCCGATTGTTATTTGTCTGTTAAATGATTTTATTGATTGATTGCTCGACTATTTTGTTCACTGATTGGACCGATGTTTCTGTTATCACACGTCTAGTCGTCCGTCTATTCCATTCATTGACCGAATAATCATTTTTTATATTTTTTGAAATGTTTTAAAGTATTCAATAAATATCTGGTTATCTCTGAAAAGTGAGTCAATTCTTGGTGTCACCGCTTGGCTGTAGTGGCTGTCGAGGCCAACACTTCAGAGATAAACGTCTAAGACTCAAATGCTTTAATCGGTAAACGGTTACGAAAAATATATAACATTTTTGATGTGTAGTTATATAAAAGGTTTTACAAAATACAAATTTATTTCCGGATTAGTTCTAACTTTGTATAATACAAAAGATATGCATAGCTCAGGCCTCAGGCCAGCTGATAGGAATGGACAGGATGGATCAGGGTGCAGTTGCAGGGCACGATAGGAACTCCGTTGGCGGCCACTTCCAGCTGCAGCGGCGCGATATTGTTGGGCACATCGCAGATGAAGAACGGGATCAGACCGTTGTCTGCCTTATAGGTCACTATATGTCCGAAATAGCGCGGCGGTTGCGGATAGGCATCACTCGGGATATATGGCCCGAAGTATGACATCGGCATCGGATCTGCCAATTGATTCAATGTTAAGTTCTGTGGCAAGAATAGACATGTCTTACCACTCGGGCTTCTTATGGGCTGAATCTCCATCGACTGCTTCTTCGCCTCGCAGTCAATCGCCTTCTGATCGTTGGCGACCTCTGGCACACCATTGGTGGGCATAGGGGGCAGTGGGGTATAGCTGGTCGGGTACTGCGGATACAAATGGTATTGCGGCATATAATAGGACGAGAGTCCGGCCAACGGGTCCGCGGCCACATTGCTGTAGGCATAAGAGGTGGTCGGCGCCATCTTCTGCCCGAAGTCAGTCTGACCATTCACCACGAATGGCTTGGGTCCCGGTTTGTACTTTTTATTCGGGTCGTTTTGGAATCGGACATTACTGTGATAGTTATTATGGTACTTCTGATGAGTGTAGTCGTTCTTCGGTCTGTTAGCCCTCCAGCTCTGGCCCGTGGAAGACACAGTGTAGCGCCGAGGGGGCGTCGGCCCGGAGGACGTGGCCGGCATTGCACTGGCAGGAGGAGGGCTCACGAACTCAACCTCTTTGGACGGGTCGGGTCCAGACTCTGCTAAGAATTCTAAATTCAATGTCAATGCCCAACAAAGAGCTTTTACCTTCGGCTTTAACCTCTGGTGATGGAGAAGCAGGTGAGTCGACAGCGGCCACAGTTTCTTCCGTCTTCTTGTTCTCATTGGCCTCGAGATCCACACCCAAAAGTTTCTGATTAATGGCCTCCACGTCCTGTTCGGGGACCACATTATTATCACCCGCGCCATCAGCAGTGACGCTGGTCTTAGCGTCGAATGGTTTGGCCGACTGATTCTTGGAGACCGGGATTCCGGGCATCTCCGGGCGAGTATTGGGATTAACTTGTTGGTGGCGCGCCGGCCCTCTGCCCACATCTCTCGGCGGCCGATGCGGATTGTGCTGGTATCGGGCCGTCTCCTGCCAGACCGGTCGGCCCAACTGCTGCTCCCGATTCTGGTAGTACCTGCGACCCTCATTGGCCCGGAAGTTGCCTCTACCGGTACCTCGGTATGAGCTCATCGTCGATGGATTGGCAAACGAGTGGATCAACTGATTTACAATTAAGTCAACGAATGAATCGATTGCTGAACGAAATGCTGTAATCAAGCGATCGATTGTAGGACTGATCGGAGCTCTGGTGACAGCTTATGGCTTATGGCTTATGGGGTCTGCCGTTGGCTATGGCTTGAGGTGTGTGTTCAGTGCCGTCAGTGCTGTCACCAGTGAT
>JAQGBE010000063.1:0-33087 GCA_034698225.1 Scheloribates latipes | reverse complement strand
TATGTATCGGCAGTGTAGTTATGATTGTAGTCTTGTAGTTGTGCTATAGCCAGAACATTAAATTATATAAACTTTTATTATTGTTCTATTATTTTCGTTCTTCCTCTCCAATACATAAATCCCTTTTCCGAGAGTTTCATTCGAGTTAATAATTTATTCGTTCGCTTTGAGGAACGAATATGTCGTAACACAAACAGAGGTTTGCTTTTTGTGGACTGATTTTCTGCCAAACGTCTTGTTTTTCTTAGCGAGGAGTGGTCTCCAAAATATGCCACCGCTGCCAATATTTAGCTTGCACAAATATTTGGCCTGCTTAACCCCGGGGCAGTGCCCATGTTTGCCGAGCAGTTCAATCACTCTAAAGGCGTGATTAAATTTGGAAATCAATTTCTGTTTTATTTGTTTGAAGAAAAAACTAAATTAATATTTAATTATCTCTAAAAGCAATCGACTCTCGAATGGAGAAAATATGTCAATAAAACAGTGAATAACTGTCAGACACAAGAAAATGGATTTTCAATGGAAACCCATTTTTCAAAGAAATCCGTCAAATATTTAATGAATGCGTTCTTCTAAAAGGAATAATAGATATCTATATCAGGGTTAGTCTGGCGAAGAATGGCCTCAATTAGCTTGATTGATGACACTCGAGTCGAAAAGGATAAGAGAGTTTCAGCAGAATTTTCTTTTGCAAGTGGAAAAGACATTGTAAACTAACGGATAATTTATTCTTCAAAACTCTTGGCCACTAATCATCGACAGAGCTGTTGAGCACCACTGAAGAACTGTTGTGCGCATCACTGGAATCACATTTTCAGACGAAATACCTTTTACTGAGTACCCGATTCATCGGTTGCCGAGTGATCGCAATTGTCTTCAAATGTTTGGCTGACATCAACTGTCATATTAAGTACTCTCGCGGTGACACAAATTGCACGACAGTCTCAATTAGAGTGATATTAGACTCAATGCTCTGACAATTAGCGGACCCGCGATATCCTAATTAATAGCTGCCATTCACGACATGACTCTCAAGGAAGAGCAGCTGACCTGAGCTCATATCATACTTTCTAGAGTAGACATCTGTCACATTAAATATGATCAATCGGTTAGTTTGAAACGATTCGTTTCACTGCAAGACAAAAGGCATTTAATTTTTTTTAAAAATGAAAATAATTTATTTTCTTTTTCATTGCTCTTCTTTGACAATATGTTTGGTTCGTTCAGATACGAACGGAACGGTTCCTGGCTTTGAGTGAAGTCTAACATTTGCTTCTTTCCTCTTCTGTGAGCTAACCATAAGTCGTTTCTCTTTGGCCGATTGATAGATGTGTTTGGGAACGTGTCTGTGGCGCGCGATTCGCCGCACTTCCGGATGATTCGCGAACTTCTCCATCAGTTTCTTCTGATAATCAAAGTTTGTCCGCTCTCTGGGCGTCACGAGACCCAACTTCTCCGATGCAAATGCTTTCCATATTCTTATATCCATTTCATCGGAACTCGAAATAATATATTTGTTGTCTTGAGTCCAACGAACAGAAGTTAGTCTTTGCATTCGCTTTGTGTGATATACTTCGCGACTGCGACCACTTTCGGCGCTGAATATCCGAATACTTTTGTCATAACTTCCGCTAACAAACTCTTTGCCAGTCGGAGAGTAGTCGACATCGATGACGGCCGAGACGTGGTCTTTGTGCAGATGAAGGGCTGCCTTGAAATTTCTGATATCAAATGTATACAAATCATGGTCTTCGTTGGCGGCGGTGAAGACGAACGGTTCCATCGGATTCCAAGCGATGTTATTAGTTCTCATTTCAAGGACTACTTTGCGCAGAGGGTCAGCCTTTCTAGTGTCGAAGAGCTGAAGACTGCGATCACTGGCGGCACCGACGCCTAAATCGGTTTCAGTCGGATTGAATTTAACGCAATTGATGCTATCGACGCCCCACTTGTATGTCCGCAACGGCTGGGTTCGGGTCTCTTCCCAAAAATCCAATTTCTCTCCGCATGTGATGAAAAATGGTTTATCTCTTTGGACATCCATTCCATGGATAACTGATTTAGAGATTAAGGTATTTATTGGTTCAATGACAGGCGATTCGTCTTCAATGTCTCTCAATCTCTCGCCCAACACATCCAAAGACCACTGTTTTATATTCTGTTCGTCACACGAGAAAAAGTAATTTCCGTGAAGAGGAACACACAGATTACGGACTATCCCATTGTGACCATTGATCGTCTGAATGCACTTCTTTTCGCTTATGTTCCATATCTTGATTTCGCCGTTGACCGCACCGGACAGTAGTGTCGATAGTTTTGTCGGGTGTTTGGCCAGAGTTTGGCAAATGTCTGAATGACCGTCCAGTGAGCCGAGGAATGGTTTGGCGAATATCCGGTCCAATTTGACTGAATTGACCGCTCGTTTGTACTCCCGATTGGTCTCAAATGGGTGTAAGTTTGGGCTATAATTTCGTTCAACTGTTGGACAGATTAGAACCGATTGGTTTGCAAATTGTCCCATAATTTCTAGCTATCAGGACAAACCTCTATGGATGTCGTGCTTCGTCTCACGGATGTAGTCATCGGCACTTCGGGACAACACTTTGACCCTCATCTTCGATCAGACGGCCGGACAACCGATTTAAAGCCGAAGTGATAAACAAATTGCAAACACGTGTTGAGAGTCTCACACAAACACTGTCCTCACAAACGAGTCCACAGATGTTGTTGAGTAGCCTTGAGATTGACTCACATAAGATGTATCGGTCGGACGAGGAGTGCATGAGTTGAGACCAGTTGGCAGACCATTGAGGGGTAGAGACAATGGCAGTGAAGAGTAACGACGTTTTGAATCGGATCGCAAATACAGGAAAAGTCTGAATGAATTTGACTGAAGTTCAGGTCTGACGCGAACTGAGAACTGAGTGTTGACTCAGATGTGGAGTCAAAACTGATTGACAGATACAACACAACTGGCATATAATGGCTGTTAATTGGGTTGGCGTTTAAATCTCGATCTAATTGTGATCACCAGTTTGGCCATCGCTCGACACCATCGACACCATCCAGACGTGAACCAAGTGGTGACCCAATTATCACTCGTTTGTGGCCATCGATATAAGACTCGATCTGTTGTGCAATCGGAGGCTATTGGGGTTCAGTTGTGAGTCTCAGTTATTGGAACCAAAATGTAAACAATTAGACGACAAACCAATCGGTTGTCAAAAGTGGTAACAAAACTGTTTATCAGTGTTTTAAACCCCCCTTTGTCTACGAGTGTTGAACTCTTGGGTCTTCTTGGCCGCCAACAGTGAACGGAAGCGCTCGAAGGCATCATTTAATTGGAGCCATCAATCCATTGAAAGCCATAAAACTTGCTTTCATTTAGAAGACATCTGAGGTCTCAGTCAAAGACTGAGATATTAATTCAGAAGATTGTTATCTATTATTATAGGCCTTAATTGTGAGAAAGAGGAGTCGAGTCGAGTCGAGTGACCGACACTTCTCACAGAACTGGTTCTCACAGGAAGTGCTCACAAACTCTATTATTAGTGGTCTCACAGCGTATTGTTCCCAACCATTAGATCTCAAGACAAGACCACTGAGACAATAAACATAAACAATTTGGGAGTCTTTGTTTGGATTCAGTTCTTAAGTCGAGTTCTGCCTCTTTTGCTCGCATAAGAGTCCGGCTCTGAGACCACCAAACGAGTGATTGAGACATCAGTTCTCAACTTATAATTCTTTAGTCCTGTGCTTCAGTTGATGACTACATCTGCCTCTGAATAGCCGTCAAAGCAATGATGTCTTCGATGGCCATCACAATGAGAACTGGCTCTACCAACTCGTCGACAAGCAATGCGTTCCCTTCGGGCTTCAACATCAGTGACCTGACCACAGAAGAGCAGCAGCTCTTGTCTGAGATCAGGCGCCGAAAGGCCGAACTCATGTCCGAAATTCAACAGTTGAAGGACGAGATATCGTGTGTTACACACGAGATGTCCAAACTGGAAGTGACCGACGAGTCCAAAGTCAACACAAAGGCAAAGCAGTTGTCGATCGGCAAAAAGAGGTTTAATATGGACCCCAAGAAAGGCATCGAATACCTGGTGGCCAACAATCTGGTGAACAATACTCCTGAAGACGTGGCACAGTTCCTGCTGAAGGGCGAGGGACTCAACAAGACTGCGATCGGTGTCTATTTGGGCGAAAAGATCGACTTCAACCTCAAAGTGTTGGACGCATTCGTGGAATTCCATGACTTCACGAATCTAATTCTGGTTCAGGCCTTACGCCAGTTCTTGTGGTCGTTCCGACTGCCGGGAGAGGCCCAGAAGATCGACCGAATGATGGAGAAGTTCGCCGCTCGTTACTGCCAACAGAACCCGGGAGTCTTCAGCAACACCGACACCTGTTATGTCCTCAGTTTCTCCATAATAATGCTGAACACAGCGCTGCACAACCCGTCGGTCAAAGACCGGCCAACGATCGACAAATTCGTTTCGATGAACAGAGGGATTAACAACGGCGGAGATCTGCCCAAAGAGTTGTTGCACTCGCTCTACGAAAGCATTAAACAAGAACCGTTCAAAATACCTGAAGACGACGGCAATGATCTGATGCACACCTTCTTCAACCCGGACAGAGAGGGCTGGCTCTGGAAGCAGGGCGGCCGCTACAAGAGCTGGAAGAGAAGGTGGTTTATCCTCAACGACAAGTGTCTCTATTACTTCGAGTACACGACCGACAAAGAGCCGCGAGGTATCATCCCGTTGGAGAACGTCCAGATCAGAGAAGTGACTGAACGCACTTCCAAACCCTATTGCTTTGAGCTCTTTTCAGCCGCCGGTCCGTCCGAAGTGATTAAGGCCTGTAAGACAGACGCCGACGGAAAGGTGATTGAAGGCCGACACACACACTACCGGATGTCTGCGGCGACCGCCGAGGAGAAGGACGAGTGGGTTAAGGGCATCAAAACGAGTATTAGTCACAACCCGTTCTACGATATGTTGGCCGCGCGCAAGAAGAAGGCTCAACACAACTAAGTCAACAGAGTTTATGGCTATTTAAATGAATTTAATTAATCCAATATTTTATAAATTACTGCTTTTCTTATAGACTATTGTTTGACGACATATATATAGAGCCTCTGAACTAGTTTTGTCTCACTTTTACTATTGTTTTGGCTGTGCTTGGGATTCAAGTTATGCATCGAATTTGAGTTCCATTTCAATGCCTTAATTGCATTCAATTACTGCACTAATGATTGAGTTATCGGTCGCTCTAATGACACATCAATTGTTTGTTTGTTCGCTTCGTTTTCGTCGCTTAACTTAAATCACATTTGATTTGCACTCAAATCACAAATTAATTTATTGTCCGATAACTCAATGTTGAGTACAATTTGACGCCAATTCTGGTCATAATATTTAAATATAATATCGATTTCGGAGAAACAAAACGAAACTAAAAATTCTAATTATATTTTACGAAATAATTGCAAGAATTTCTATAATTAATCTAATATTTACATTAATTCCGGTTCTTATCAAAAGAGCTAAACTCGTGTTTCTGTGCCTTCGATTCAAAAGAAATTTGTTTATTAAAATCGATAATAAGTTTTATTCGTCTCTTAATTCACTATTTATTGGTTTATCCGATAATAAATATCTTGGCATTAGTTGTCTAATAGGCTCTGATGGCCGGCGGAACTGTTGAGCACTCGCTGTCCAGTGTCTCGTCGATGACCGGTCGGTACCAGAGTTTGACCGCTCCGTTCTCGACCACAGCTAACGTGTGTTTCCGCCAGTGCTGTTCAATGGGTCGCCTCTGCTGTCCGGCCAACGGCTTAGAGTAGTCGAACTCATCGATCCGGTCCTTGAAGTCTTCCCTGGCGTGTGCGCCGCGACTCTCTTTGCGGGCTTCGGCCCCATAGATGGTCATCAGGGCGTTGAGCATCAGGTTCTGCAGTTCGAGCGACTCGATGAGGTCCGAGTTCCATATCATTCCCCTGTCTTTCACCTGACAAACAAAGTAAAGGAAGTTTGAGATAAAGAAGTTTTGCAATCGCTTTCAACAAAGACTTAATTGAATTCTGATTTTCGTAATCAAAATACTAATTATTTATGAGAGGCTCCCAAAAAAAGTAAAAACAGAAACGAGTTTATGAGGAAAATTCGACTCACTTGGAGGTCAGACAGACCCTGATTACACTCGTCGACCCGTTGACAGCCCTCCTTCAGACTGTCGCCCGTCCTGAAGACAGCCGCGTGGCTCTGCATATACTTCTGCAGTTTGAGTCTGAGCGCCGCAGTCGGTGTCGAGCCGTTTGCGTGTCTCACTTTGTCCAGATTGGCCACCGAAGCCTCGCCCGTCGACTGCTTCAACTCGCGTATTGATTCGCCCGGTTTATGATTGGCCGCTATCGTGTGAGCGCACGCCCGACCGAAGACTACTATGTCGAGCAGTGAATTGGCGCCCAGTCTGTTGGCGCCGTGGACTGAAGCGCAAGCAGACTCGCCGGCGGCGTATAGTCCGGGCACTACGACATCACCCTTTCCTTCTTCATAGGTAAGTACCTGACCCTTGAAGTTCGTGGGAATGCCTCCCATGTTGTAGTGAACCGTTGGCAGTACTGGGATTGGCTGACGGGTGACATCAACGCCGGCGAAGATCATCGCTGTTTCCGATATTCCGGGCAATCGAAGGGCCAACTGCTCGGCTGGCAAGTGATGCAACTGGAGGTAGACGTGGTCTTTCTCAGGACCACAACCGCGACCTTCTCTGATCTCAATAGTCATCGATCGCGAGACCACATCTCTTGAGGCCAGGTCTTTGGCGACGGGGGCATACCTTTCCATGAACCTCTCGCCCTGACTGTTGATCAGATACCCGCCTTCGCCGCGACAGCCTTCGGTGATGAGACAACCGGCGCCATAGATGCCGGTCGGATGAAACTGAACGAACTCCAAGTCCTGACAGGGAAGGCCTGCGCGACACACCATTGCAGTGCCATCTCCTGTGCACGTGTGCGCCGATGTGCACGAGAAGTAGGCGCGACCGTAGCCGCCAGTGGCCAGAATCGTGCTCTTAGCTCTAAATCGATGAAGAGTTCCGTCTTCGAGATTGATGGCGATAACGCCGATGCATTCGCCGCCTTCCATAAGTAGGTCGATCGCGAAGTACTCGATGAAGTAATTGCAGTCATATCGCAGAGATTGACCGTAAAGAGTGTGAAGTAGTGAATGACCTGTCCTGTCAGCGACGGCACAACACCTGTGCGCTTGACCTCCCTTTCCAAAGTTGTAAGACTGTCCTCCGAAGGCCCGCTGATAGATCTTTCCCTCTTGAGTTCGGCTGAAAGGCATTCCGTAATTCTCTAATTCAATCACAGCTTTGGGCGCCTCCTGAGTCATGTAGTGAATGGCGTCTTGGTCGCCGAGCCAGTCCGAGCCCTTCACCGTGTCATACATGTGCCACTTCCAGTCGTCCGGTTCCATATTGCCGAGCGCCGCGTTGATGCCTCCCTGGGCGGCCACAGTGTGCGACCGCGTCGGGAAGAGTTTGGTGATCACAGCTGTCTTAAAGCCCTTTTCCACCAAACCGAAGGCTGCCCGAAGACCGGCCCCACCGGCACCGACAACAACCGCATCGAAAGTATGGTCAACGACCGGGTAATTGCTTGAGATCTGGAATGGAAGTCAAGAACCAGTTGTTAATCACTTTGACCACAAATATATTGTATCCCAACTTCGGAATAATCATTGACCTTCGGAACCGAATCAAGAATCGGGTCACAAGAATCGGTCCGTCGGTCGTCATGTGGAGACATGAGAGGTCACGTGCGGTAACAGCGAGACAAAGAGCGGTCAGAGCGCCCGATGAGTGGTCACTGACGACCATTGCATACCTTATTTATCTTCTGTCGGCCAGAATCGGTTTGTCTGGCGTCCGAAGAGAAGTGCAATTTCTTGGCACTAATACTGAAAACTTTATTCAAATCGCAACTAATTTTGTTTATTAGCAGACATTTGGTATAATTGACTGCTTTTGTTATTAACATAATTAGCGTTGGAGTGGATCAACAAATCAGATGACAATCAGTGATAAACAATTGGAAGAAACCAAAGGCTATAATACTGGACGCGATTCACAACCAATAAGAGGATACAGTCATCGCCGGTGAATGTAATCGTCTTCTAATGGCTTTCCAATAGATTTATGGTTGAGATTTGGCTCGACTTCGACTGTACTCCGACTGTAGCGTAGGTTTGCATAACTTTCACATTTGCAGAGAGCATAGGCAGAGAGTGCGCCACAAAGGAGGACAGCGCTGGCGAGGGATGGCTCTCACTGTCCGACCCGTACCGTCTGAACTGACTGAACACTTCCAAGTGGTTAGCGATACCATACAGTCCTCATATCTTTGTTGCCGAGACTATCGACGGCCAGCTATTAGTCCAGGGATTGACTCAATTGTCTGTCCATCGATGTACAGCCCAGTCCCGACCCCAGCCTTGCCTTTATCTTCGGTTCCTATTAATTAATTTCCCTAAACTATGCAAGATCACACTTATTGCAACCACTGACACACACAATTAGCTTATCTATGAAGATCAAGGCCAATTTGGCACAATTCCACTGTTTATTTATCGAACTATAAGCCGGTCTAAAAAACATTTACATGTCTGGCAGTCGTGTGGCTCAGGGATGGACAGAACACACCACTAATCGCGTCGTTTATGGCCTTTTGTTGGAATAATCTTGCTAATTTTAGCAAACAGCTAGCTCAATTATTGCCTGGCAATTAGCAGTGAATTTGTTCTCACCCATCACTCGATTAACTGTTCCCTAATCTTGTGGTAAGTGTTCTGAAGAGTCCCTCCTATAAGTGGACTCTTATCTAAAGCAAACTCTTGTCTATCCTAAAGCGATAAATATTGCAATAAGTGTTTGATTTCGAATAAAACACATTTTTTTCGTTAATAATTTCAGTACTTTTTAATCGTTTTGATTGTCATTTAGTTTACATAACATTATTTTCGTTGTTTTCGTCGAGTTTTGAGACAATATATATATAATTATTCGAAAACAAAAAATTTGTACAAAAGTTTTGTCAGACAATTGAAGGAAAAAACAAATTACAAAAACTGATAGTTAAGTCGGAATCAGATCTAAGAGTATATACAATATATGATTACATTATTCAATGGGATTAAACGTCTAATTCTATGCGACTATAAATGTTAACCCATTGTTGAAAAGCTCTGTCAAAGGATTGGCACAAAAGGACTGGTCGTCTGGTCTACAGAAGAACGCGATTAAAAGTAATATCAAATTAGATGTCATTTAATGGCACTAATTATCTAACAAATAAATTACTAAATCAAATGAATTCAATAATTCTGGTAATTATAAGTAGTTTTGAACTAAGCTGTCGTTTGAATGAATTGATCGGAAATCACAATTAAATCATAGCTTTTGATTAAACGATTAGAATAGAAAAATATTTGTTTGAAAGCCGTCTATAAATGTAGGCAATCAAGGGTTGAGCGAAGAGTCGATTGTAATGGTAATTAAAAAATAAATTATATATAATTCAAATGAAAGACTAGTAACGCGTTGAACGACTCCAGACACGAGTGGTTCAGACATCTGTGGTAACGGACAGCATGTCGTTCACCGAATAGGATTTCAACGGCGAGAATGTGGTCCACTTGTCGGGCGCTCTCTTGGGCACTGAGTCCTGTCGTTTGGCCTTCCGTTTGGCACTGATGTGATCCATACTCACACACAGATTCTCCTTCGTCTTCGTCTTGGGTCGGGTGCCGGTCGAGTAGAGCGGAGCGATAACCGGGTTCTCTTCGTACTCGTGCTGTTCGTGGATGGCTTCGCGACTGCCGTGGCGGCCATCACTGCCACCCGTCCCACTATCCTTGGCACTGGAGCCCGAGTTCATCGACATGGTCTCTTCGGAGGTCAACTGCAAGAACATGTTGTTGTCGATGTGCCTGTGCTTGGAGCCCAGGACCCGGACTGAGTCGAACTGATCGCTCTCAGTGTCGTCATCGGTGTTGGTGTGACTGTAGTCGTCGGTGCGCTTCCGAGTGTGATATATAATGATCACCCAAATGAGTGACGTCATGACGATGCAGGTGAAGACCGCGATCACGATGATGCCGATGATCTTGCCCTCCTCGGAGAACAAGATGTTCCAGGAAAAGCTCTCTTCTTTGTACGTGTCATCATTGGAACTGATAGACGTCGGAAGAATGTCCAAAAAGGTCGAGCCGTGAGCGGTTCCCAAAGTGTTGGACATCTCGCAGGTGTAGTCGCCCTCATCAGTGACTTCGGTCTTCACAATAATCAGTAACTGATTATCAGCAGTGAAGAAGTGGCGCTCTGTCGTCACTATAGGTTTGCCGTCTTTGAGCCATTGAAGTGTCGGCTTCGGACTTCCAGCAGCCATACACTCGATGACCGCCGTCTCGCCGATCACCGCTTCCTTATCGATCATAGGCTTGACAAAAGTGGGCACTTCTAAGACGTTGAGGTAAGCGCTGACTGTTTGAGAGCCGGCGTCGTTGGTAGCCGTGCAGGTGTAGAGACCCATATCCGACACTTTGACCTCAACTATGAAGAAGACATCGTCTGCGGGCATGACATGCATTCGCCTTTCCATAGCCGCCGGGAAGTTATCGCCGCCGTCCTTCTGCCACGAGATCTCAGGCAACGGCTGTCCTCTGGCAGCGCATTCCAAGCGCGCAGTGTTACCCACTTTGACGGTCACATTGGATGGCGTCTTCATGAAGACAGGCATTACGTGGACATTGATCTTGACTTTACTCGTATAGACAGTTCCGAAGTCATTGGAGGCAATACATTGATACCGACCCTCGTCTTCATCTTCTATTCGAACTAAATGCAAATTTCCAGTATATTCGGTGACATTTCCGGTGCGAACATTGGCCAAAGTCTCGAAAAAGGTGTTGCCATTGGATGTGTTCATTATCTGATTGTCTTTACGCCAATGGAATTGCATTGGCGTCGGACTACTGGACTGTGCTCTGCACGATATGGTCATATTGTCGCCCTTCAGAGCCGTCAATGGTTTGTCGCCATATTTGCTGAAGTCGTCGATCAAATAGGGCTTCAGATAGTCTTGACATATGAACTCATTGGGATTGGCCGACACAAGAGGCTGATTAGCGATCCTCTCCGGATGTTTACACTTGGCTGCCATGCCCTTCAAGTATTTGGGCGCCGACTGTCTTATCATAAGAGGAAGCCATTTAAGAGTGCAGTCGCAGAGAAGGTCTGTTGTGTTGAGCCGAAGTTCTTGCAGGTTATTGAACCATTGGAATGAGAGGTCTTGTATAGAAGCGATTGGATTGTCGTTCAAATCGAGAAGTTCGAGGTTCGTCAGGCCATTGAACGTGCGCTTCGATATCGACTTAATATAGTTGAAGGACAGACCCAAAGTCTTGAGCTGCTCGAGACCGACGAACGATCCGCTCGAGTCCTCGATGGTCCACGAAATTTGATTGTAGTTTAAATGCAATTCTTGTAAGGCAGTCAACGAACGGAAGGCCGAGTCGTCGATGAATGAAATTCGGTTGGAGTCGAGTGTCAGGTATTGCAAGGAATGCAATCGACTCAACGTGTCTTTGCTTATCGAATGGATCCGATTGTGTGACAAATCCAGTTCCCATAGTTTGCTGGAGAACTCCCATCCGTCGCCGTCGATCTCTTCGATGTGGTTGTAGCTGAGGTGCAGCTGATTGAGCGAAGTGAGGCCATACAGCCATCCCTTCCTGATTGAGGTCAAGTTGTTGTGGTCTAAGTAGAGGAACTCAATCTTGTTCAGTCCCCAGAAGCTGCCGTCCAATAGGTTTGTCAGTTGATTCTTCTTGAGCTTCAATATCTGCAGGTTTTCCAAGCCGTGAAACACGAGTCCCTCTAAAGACTCCAAACGATTTCGACTCAAATCTAGTTCTTTGAGGGCCACGAGCTTTCGGAACAGCTCTTTAGGGATGGAAGAGATCCTGTTTTTGGACAGTTTCAGGACTTCTAATTGAGTTAAGTTATCGAAAGAATTCCTTTCGATACTCGAGATCTTGTTGTTACTCAAATTAATTGAAATAATTTGAGTGGATCTGTTGGCGAAGAAGTAGTTGGGAATTGTGGTCAACAGATTGAAACTCAAGTCTATTGTCTGAAGACTTGGGTACGAATCGGTGGTCATAGCAGTCAGCGATTCGATGCTATTGTGATGTAATACTAATTGCTTTAATTGAGTCAAACCATTCAGTTGTGGGAAATGTGTGAAGAAATTGTTGTTCAGTTTGAGGTCTTGGATCGGGTTCTCGGCCTCATTGGTGGTCGGGTTGATGAACAGGTTTGGCTCCAACTTCTTGATCTGCGTGTGGCTCAGGTCGAGTCGGAACAGACTGTTGAGGCCGACAAACACATTGGCCTCGATATTCATCAACGGGTTCTGAGACAGTTCCAAGAGCTCACACCACTTGGGCATCGGCTGCGGCACCGCTGCGAGCCGTCGGTCGGAACAGTCGACCAAAGAGCCCAAACAAGAGCATGGCTTCGGACAGTCTTGAGTTGAGACCAGTCGGATGGCAGTGAATGTGATGGATAGTAGACTTGTGAGCCATAGATGTGGTGACATGTCTTCAGATGACAGTCACTGATCACTAATCAGACGCCAACTGACGGCTCAGTGTTTGTAAACATTTTGGAGATTGAGATAACAATTGGAAGCAATTAATCGATCGGTTTATCAGATGCTGTGAGCAGTGATTCGGAGCACAAGTTTCACTTCATTGGACTTCTGCTCACTTTTGACTGTAATCTGAGTCTCGGATCACACGAAATGTCTTTTTATCACCTCTTCGGACAAGTCTTAAGTCAAAAAGTGTGAAAATGGCTGCGAATTAGTCGCTCCAAACACAGCAGGAGATCTCCACTTGGCTTTAGTTAGACAGTATACGCAGTCTCAGTGTTTGGTATTTCTTCTGTTTACTTTCATGGGTCCAATGGGAGGAACTTTGGTCCAAGTTTTACATCTTTCGCTTCTCAAAGCGCCGCACAAAAGGTTTGGCTCAGCGCTGGACTGGACTGGACTGGCATTGGCTGCGGAGGGGATTGACTGGCACTCTATGCCTTCACTTGCGGTGCGAAAGCCAAACCCGAGTCGAGTCGAGTCGAGTCGTGTCGTGCACTGCACTAAAAGAAGCGATACTTTCCTCGGCTTTTATGTCAAACTTATTTGCCTTCCGTTTGGGACACAAAACACATTTCAATGCATTCACACAATTCTATTGTCAACTGATCTGAAATATTTTTGACAAAAGTCTACCGAAAATACATACTTTGTCTGGAATTATGGCTCCAAATGTAGTCTACATTTCCAATAAACTTTTTATTTTTAACGTTTAGAACACATTCCGAGACATAATTCAAACTAAACACGAAAAAAAAGTTTTTATATGTCGTCAATACATATGCAAAACTAATCGGATGGCCGCTGACCTCAGACCAGGACATGTGTGGGTTATATATGTTTTGTCGGAATATGTCTTTGTCGTGCCCTTGCCCAATTAAGAGTTAAATTGGTCATAAAGGGGAGAGAGAGAGAGAGAGAGCCATGCGAACGGCATGTGATTCTTTAGATGTGCTAATTCCAAATAGTTCTCAATAAAGAGCAGGATGCGATTTTCCACACTGGAATCTCACCCATTATTCATTCAATAATCTGAAAAACAAATTCATTTTTGGTTTGAAATGTCAGCCGAGATATGCGATCGCAAGGCAGTAGTAAAATTGGGCATTAGTTTTATGGTGTTTGTCATCTTAGGTCTCACTTTTCATTCAGAGCTAACTTATAAGCTAATTGATTGGTCGATAGTAGCGATAGAGTGAGGACTGAATAGCGATAGTGAGGAGCGAACAGTGAAGAGTAGCCACGAGTACACACAGGTGTTGAAAGTTGTCACTCCTTTGACACGACCGGTGCCGTACTTTGCAGCTGTGCTATCATTAGTTTATTGAAGGCAAGGCCCGACTCGAGCAGAGAAAGGCGACAAATCCTTTCAATGAGTCAAACGCCACGAATTAGGAGTTAAACACATTGTTTGCAAAAATCCTATTTATTTTTTGATTCTTTAAAAAGTAGGCAAAAAGTTGGCTCTGATAGCGAGGTAATTGTTGTCCAAACCACACACACGCACACAACCAACACGTATTTAGCAAGCTTATTTATGGTCTTGTCTCACAGCTAACAGGTTTCAAATGGGCTCAATGGACAGCTTATTGAATTATGCATGCTAACGCAAATGTGAGGAATTTCACCACAATCTTACCAAATCGTTAACCTGGCTCATCATCGACAAAAATCACACCACTTTTCCGCTTATAAGTTAGGTTAAAATGTTCTTGGTTCTGGCTCTAATGGCAATCTGGGAATTGAACCCTCGATAAGATTGTCTCCGGTTTTGTGTGATTACTGTCTCGTTATTACTATTATTATGTATTTTAACCGAATTACAGATAAATTCAATTTTCTTTGTGTTCGACTTCTCCTTAATTGACTGCAATTGAAAATAATTTACATTTAATTATAGAAAACTTTTTTTTTCTCATTCGCAACGACTCAATGAATTTAATGAGTCTTTGGTTTGAAGGCTAAGAATCGATCGCAAAGTGTGTTACAAAAGAGCGACTATTGATCGACACCGAAGCGAAAGAGCAAAAGACTCGCCGTTTTGTTCGCCAAAGAGTTCAAAAACAGATAACAAACTCGAAAATTCATTTCTCAACACATCGTATGTGAAACTACTTTTATCTGCAGTGCAGAGACGGCCAGAACGGGTCGACTCGACTATCGAGAGGAAGTGACTGATCAGTGATTGTATGCACACATCAGCAATGCATTTGTGATTCAATAGACAATTATCTATTTAAATCTGTCGACTCGAGAGAGGCATTTCCAGCAACAGAACAGATTCCAATGGCAAGAGTCAGCACACATGACAAGTTTTATCTAGTTTGTTTTATCAATGAGTTAATACGCTAATTTAGTTCCAACACAAATATACAATACAATGTACAATAAACCTGGTTATCAGCGATGCACTTGAGTGTTGAGGCAAACACAAGAACTGAAAACTGAATTTAGTGTTTAATTTAATGCAAACTACTTTATGGCCAACAGTGGTGTCGAGTGCAGTGTCTGTCGTGTTGTCTCTGTCTGTGATGTGCATCAGTGGTGCGACCGAAGTGTAAGCGAAGGCCCGGTCTCTCAGTGTCTCTCAACGAGTGTCTCAATGTTGTGATCACTCAATCACTCAATGACTACACTCTGAGGCGTATTTCGCTCCACAATTAAACTCACAATAAATCGTAATTCAATTCAATTCAATTTAAACAGTAATTCAATTATTCACTCTCTCATCGTATCCTATCATTCGTGGCACAAATTGATGGCATAATTGTTGTTTAAATTTAATTTGTCGTCTCATTTGACACTAAAATCTGTGATAAAAGTGCTCCTAAAGTGTGACAACATTTGAGTCAAATTTTTGTGACAATCGCTTCAATTTTGATAACTGTTAGTCGTATGGCCGATGAAGAACTTTATTGGCCACCAAATTATCTTCTTTTGATGGCTCAGATGGCGAAAGACTGTTTGTAAATAGGAAGCAATTGGTTGGAAATCATGGAAACGAGTGGTAAACAAATGTCAAACAAATTGAAGACTTTTAAATGTAAACAATCACTGGTTTAACGATGTCTACGACTATTGACGAGAACCGAGTTGTCGCTAATGGCAGACCAGACGACGTGCCCGATGGACAAGTGGCCAATGGCACGACCAACGGCCCGACGGCCAAAGCTGCCGAAGACACACAGCCGACGACCATTGACTCACTGATAAGTCCGCTCTCCGGCCACCAAATGACTGTATTCTTAGCGCCGAAGAGTTCATGGCTTTTAAGACTGTTTGAGTCAAAACTATTTGATATGTCGATTGCGATAACATATCTGTTCAAATCAAAAGAGACCGGAGTCTTGTCGTACATCGGGAACCGGATGTTCACATTCGGCGAGAAAGAAGTCGACTTTTATTTGCCGCAACTGATCACTCTCTACATCCACCACAACGAGATCGCCGAATCACTTCATCCATATTTGGTGAGCCGCTGCCGAAACAGCGCTCACCTGTCGCTCCAATTGGTGTGGCTGTTGAACGCCTTCTGCAACGATACGGTCTACTCTTCGGCAGCCATTCCAAAGCCTTCCTCTTCCAGACGCAAGTCGTTGGGTCAAAAACTGCGAAACCTGATTCTGTCGGAAGAGCTGAGGCCGAAGCAACAGAAGACATCCCAAACCCTAAGCCCTCCTCACATATGCATTCATAATAAACACATCAATAATATCGCTAATAATTCCTTAAGTGTTGTAAACAATAATCAAAGTCTAAATCCAAATTCAATCATCAATTCATGCAATGAATACTCGATTCACATGAAAAGCAAAACACATCAGCGCTCGTACAGTGACTTCAGTAGTAATAAATCTCATTTCCTAAGAACTCCGAGACCTCCAGGACTGTCGACAATGCTCTCGAGGAACGGTCGGCTCAGTTTGGGTGACCTGACCTCTGGACGTGCCTTCGATAACGGATGCGTTTGTTTCAATGGCTTCAACGGTGTGTGCAATGAGTTGTTGTGCAATAGAATTCAGTGTCACTGCGGAGCGCCGCGACTGACCGCGGAGTACGAGTTCATCAAATGCCTCATCAATATTGGGCTTCGACTGCAAGCGGTTCCCACCAAAGAAGTCAAATCTCAACGCCTGATCGCAGAGCTATTGCAACTGAATATCAATCTTCCGGCCCGAGTCTGGCTTCCCATCTACGATGTGCCCCATATGATCGTCAGAGTGCCCCCGCAGGCGGCCGTCCTCCTCAACTCCAAAGATAAGGCCCCGTACCTGATCTGCGTGGAGGTGATCGAAGTGGACGACATCAACGCCACTCCCATTCCCAGCAAACAGAACAACCTTACTCTCAGACAAACCAAATCCGAAGAGAATTTAGTGGAATTCGGTCAACAAAAGGCTAACAATATCTCCAATAATATCGAGTCTAACCCAACCATCACTCGGATCATGAGCTCCAATATGATTATGTCTTCTTATCCTTCCGTTTTGGATGATTCCGACTGTTGGACGCCCGAAGACGACGAGGTATCCAAACAGTACAGACTTAGAATGAGAGCCTTCGATAAGGACACGATATCGCAGTTGTCAGTTGACTCGACCACCAGTACAGAGAACTCGCACCCGATTTTCGTTGCCGCGGGTGATATCAGAAGAAGACTGAGCGAGACCATAAACGCGCCGAAGACAACATTCGCGCGCTGTCCCGAAGACCCGTCTGCGGCCGCACTGAAAGAGCCGTGGGACGAGAAAGTGAACAGAATTCGCGAGTCATCCCCATTCGGACACTTACCGAACTGGAAACTATTGGCAGCTATCGTCAAATGTGGTGATGACTTACGTCAGGAACGGATGGCCTATCAACTGTTGGCCGCATTGCAGAAGATTTGGGAACAGGAAAGGGTTCCGCTTTGGCTCAAGCCGTACAGGATTTTGGTGACCTCTGCGGAGAGCGGTCTCATCGAACCGATCCTCAATACGGTGTCATTGCATCAAATCAAGAAACACTCGAAGCTATCGATACTCGAGTACTTCATCAAAGAGTTCGGTCCGCAGATCAGCGAAGAGTTCCTAACTGCCCAAAGAAACTTTGTTCAGAGCTGTGCCGCCTATTGCATAGTCTCGTATCTGATCCAAGTGAAGGACAGGTATGTCACACCACAGTTATCTCGTTTCCGTTGTTCTGATGTTTCACTTGTTTGCAGACACAACGGAAATATATTACTCGACTCCGAGGGGCATATAATTCATATCGATTTCGGTTTCATTTTATCCAATTCGCCGAAAAATCTCGGTTTCGAGAACTCGCCATTCAAATTGACCCAAGAATTCGTTGACGTAAGCAATCAATTCTCTGACCGAAAGATGTTTTTGAGAGACCACTAATGAGTTCCTAATATCAGGTGATGGGCGGACTGGGAAGCGATATGTTCGAGTACTTCAAGATCTTGATCCTTCAGGGACTGGTGGCGGCCCGCAAACACCACGAGCGGATCATAACCATCGTGGAGATCCTGCAGGCCAACACTCAGCTCCCGTGCTTCAACAACGGCGCCTCCGCGGTCAAGTCGCTGCGGGAGCGGTTCCATATGGCGATGACCGAGGAACAGCTCCAGTTGCAGGTGGACGCGATGGTCGAGTCGTCGATGCACTCACTGACCACCAAACTGTACGACGGCTTTCAATACCTGACGAACGGAATCCTTTGAGAAAATCGTTTTATGACTAAAATTTTATTATTATATTAATATTAATATTTAAAAGTTTACATTATTTTTGCGCCAAATGTTTAGGGAGAGTAAGAGAGAGAGAGTGAGTAATCACAAGAATTGACGATTCGATTGCTTTTATATATATTTAACGACAATTTGATTGTCTTTTTAACGATTAATAAATTATTGCAAACTTTAAGCCCAAAAATAGGGGACAAAAGGTGTGAAGCCTTGCACGTCATTGAGGGCTCATTTAAATGTCCACAACCAGTCAGTTGTGAAGCCAAGCGTCAGTCGTCCCGATCGCAGATCGATCTTCAGTCCAGCCGTCAGTTGTGACAGTTGTAGTGTCCACTCGAGTGAGCCGATGCCTTACCGGCTCTCGTGTCCGACCAGAGCTGACCTGTGCTGTGCTGTGCTGTGCCAGTGCTGTGGTTGCGCCGCAATGGAGGCGTTGTCTAACGTTTGTCTAACGTTTGGCTGCATTTGTTGTGACTGTTTGGCTGTGTTTACAGTGAAAGCAGTCAATCACTGACTGACTGATCGCTAACTGATCACAAAACGAGTGAACAGTTTTGTCAATGTTTTGTGTCTCCCATCACATCCTCTGAGCAAATGTTTGAATAATCTATACATTCATTAAATACCAGTTATTTGAGTCGATTGTTGTTTGCAATCAAAAGCTGTTAATCACTGAACATTTGGCACCGAATTAGCGATTGAGTGACACATCGATCGGAAGACCATCGGAAGCGATGCCGGCGTTAATGAGTGTCAATGAGTTCGTCGCCGAAACACGCGATGACATCAACTCTCCGACCACTTCGGCCTTTGTCTCCCGAATGTCTCAGTGCAGGCAAACTGTGGCCGCACTCGAAGAGGTCAGTAGCCTATGAATCGCTGTCCACTGATAGGAACCAATGATGTCATTGCTCATTGACTATCGCTAAACAAATTTGGTTAAATTGATAGCTCTATCATTTCAACTCTTTCATATGGTTGTCAGTTTAGGAAGTAATGTCTTGTATAGGCCTCAGATTGTGCATGATAATTATCATATTCTTCGAGTGACTCATGCCTGTGCTTCATCTGTCTGTACAGAGCCTGGACTTCGACCGCGACGGTCTGACCAAGATGAAGAAGGCGGTCAAAGCCATTTACAACGGCGCAAACGGTACTTATCATCACTTTTTTTTTTGTTCTTCTCTTATCTGTAGATAAGTCTGTGTTTCGTTAAGATTTCTGTTGAAATATATTGTTTTCTAAGAGTAATATCACATTTCAGGCTCTGGTTTGCCATTGATTTCAACGCCAGATCTCAGTCTTGAATATTAATTTTGATTAATAACGGCTTGAATTATGAGTCGTGATATCAGATTCTGCGTTGAGATCAATCAAAATCTAAATTGAATTCATTTGTCCGCTCGTATGCAAACAAAACCTGTTTTGCACACAAATAAAAGTTTTGTTTAATTTATCGATTTTCCTCTCAAACGACTAATTAATGTATAGAACTATACGACAAATAACGCAAAGACAATAATTAATTGACTTTTTTCTCACCGCTTGCAAACTTTTAATGACCAGAACCCTAGACTATAGGGGGTTCGACGCCATCGCAATGGGATATCAGTGTTCAGTACCAGTCCACCCACTATTGAATACCCCGGGATGTCTCGCGGGCACACCTCAGCCTCACTTGTCGTTGAGAATTCTTATTTATATTCCCATTTCTGATCATATCATTCGCAATGCCATCCAAACTCCGAATTTCCCACTATTTCATTGCTATATTAGCAAATCAATTGGAATTATACCAAGAATTTCCATTAGCAGACGAATTGCTGGATATTATCCGTTTATTGAATAACTTGAATGCCTTTTGTCATAAAATCTAATTAAAGTCTCTGATGTCTACTCCAAAGCCCATATCGATAATGAGGTGTATTTGTCGAAAGCGTTGGAGCGCTTGGGCGCCAACGCCATGACCAAAGACCAGGAGCCGGACATCGGCGCCGCGTTCATCAAGTTCTCGATCGTTACCAAAGAGTTGTCGGCACTCATGAAGGCATTGGTTAGTAATTAAGATATTTTTTGCTGCTCTTGATTGCAATCTCCGATCCCTTTGCGAGTAGTTTCTGATTAAATTCACGCAAAATATTTTGCTTTTTTTCAAATCACACTCTTATCGTACAAATTATTTCCTAATTATTTAATATAATGTTTCTCATAATTAAATTCTTTGACATAATAGCGATTAAAACTGTTTCACCAAAAAAGATTTTATTCAACACTTGAGGTCACGAGTAATTAATCTAAGAGATAGTGATTAAAAATCTCTTCAATACTTCCCCCAAAAAAGATAGAAAAATAACTTTAATTTCAATTAAACTTTTAAATTGTTTTCGCTGTGCAGTGAAACAGGTTTTCCGATCCATTAAACCTATTGATCGGTGGAATTGTGTAGCGCTTTATCGCACATACCTGTCAGTCCATGTAATCTCCATTCTTCACTGACCATGCTAATTGGCAGATGCCACTCGCACAGATGAGATTTTTAACCTTGCATTGTCGACAGTAACAAAAACAATAAACACATTTCTACATTAGAAACAATAAAAGCCGATTAATTTGATAATTAAATGCCATTGACCAAGTTATTAATTCAGTTATCGAATTATTCGTTTAACAGTTTAATTTAAAAGAATTTAAACACTCCTGGGTGTTCCTTAATTATGCGCATTTATAATTTCCAAAAATGTTTTATCTCTATAAACGGTTTAATAGCCTTTAATTGCTATAAATATCTTATTTTTTGGCTTAAAATCAAATAAAAATTCTTGTTTTCAGATGCAAAACCTTCACAACATTATTATGTTTCCGTTGGATAATGTCCTGAAGGGTGACCTCAAGGGTGTTAAGGGAGACATTAAGAAGCCCTTTGACAAGGCATGGAAGGAGTACGACACCAAAATCACCAAGATAGAGAAGGAGAAGAAGGCCCAGGCAAAAGAGGCCGGACTTATCCGCACAGAAATCAGTGGCGCAGAGATCGCCGAAGAGATGGACAGAGAGAGAAAGGTCTTTCAGTTAAATATGTGTGAATATCTCATCAAAGTAAATGAGATAAAGACCAAGAAAGGTGTAGAACTGCTCCAGCATTTAGTCGAGTACTACAACGCTCAGACCAATTATTTCAGGGATGGCCTCAAAACCATTGAGCACTTCAATGGTTACGTAACTGATCTCTCGGTTAAGCTGACGAAGATTCGACAGAAACAAGAAGAAGAGCGCAAAAATCTCTTAGACTTGAGGACTGTTCTAAAGACTTCGGCAAATCTGCCTGAAAACGCCAATTCTAAGGATACGAGTTCGGGAATCAGTAGTCTATCCTCTGGTGACCGAAAAGACGGTTCCAATGTCACCGGTTATAGCTTGCATCAGATGCAGGGAAATAAGACATATGGGTTCTCAAAAGCTGGTCATTTACTCAAGAAGTCCGAGGGAAAGATGAGGGTTAAGGTGTGGCAGAAGAGGAAGTGCGAAGTCAGGGACGGCTTCCTCTATATCTATCATTCGGACGAAACAAAGTCTCCAACAAAAGTCAATCTCTTAACGGTTCAGATCAAAGCAGTTCCCGACGACAAGAAGGCTTTCGATTTGATTTCCTACAACAGAACCTATCACTTCCAGACCGAGGACGAGACTGAGACCGAGGCCTGGACTTCGGTTCTGGTCAACTGCAAAGAGGGAGCTCTCAAAAGAGAGTTCGATAATAACAAGCAATCTGTGGCTCCAAACGATCAAAGTTTCGAAAATTTTGAAAACCAAAGTCTCAAAGATTTACAGCAAAACATTATTCAAGATGTGCTTCGACTGGCCGGCAATGACCGGTGCGTCGATTGCAACTCGACTAAAGACCCGACCTGGCTCTCCATCAACTATGGCGTTCTCATCGTGCGTATTGATCGTGGTATTTGTGTCAAAGTTAAACCCAAACTTGTTTTATAGTGTATCGAATGTTCGGGAATACATCGCGATATGGGTGTCCACGTCTCCCGAATACAGTCACTAACTCTGGACAACATCGGAACCTCTCAGCTACTTCTGGCCCGAGTCATGAGTAATAGCGGTTTCAACGACATAATGGAAGCCACGCTTAACCCGTCAGCAAAGCCGAGTCCGAGCAGTTCTATGGACATCCGCAACGAGTTTATTAGAGCTAAGTATATCGACAGAAAGTACACAATCAAGACCTGCACCGATGAGTCCGATCTCCGAGCAGATCTCGAGCACGCAGTTCTGTCCCGACATCTTCTACAACTGTTGCAGGCCTTCGCTGAGGGCGCCGATCTGACCTGGATTTTGCCGGACAGCACCAACAACGAGACGGCTCTGCACTACGCGATCGCACAAGAAGACGGAACCAGTCTTCATATCGTGGACTTCCTAATCCAGAACAGTCTTAACCTGAACAATGTGGACAAAACGGGAAACACTGGCCTTCACTACAGCGTTCTCTACGATAAGAGTGAATGCATGAAACTATTGCTTCGGTCGAACGCCAACATCACTATTAAGAACATTGAGGGCAAGACTGCTCTGGATTTGGCCAAAGAGAGGAATAACCATCGGCTCATTGAACTGGTGAGGCGTACCACCATTAGCTTGTTGATTTGCTATAGCTTGCTAATTGATAATTGCAATCACAGCTGGAGAGCGCCGCTCAGAATAAGAAGGCTTTGTTTGAGAATGTCTACATTGATCTGAGTCTTCAGCCATGCGAAGACCCGTCGACTGACTTCAGCGACGAGGACCTGATGGAGGAGAAGGTGAGTCTAGCATTGAATCGATTATCTATCGGTTGACTGAACTTAACATACTTTTCAACCGCTGATGGAATCTATTGAATGATTAGTTGAATAAATCGCGCAAACATTCGAGCGATTGGTTAGTCAATGGAAACTATGATAGGAAGAGAAAACTGGTTAACGGCGACCAACTGTGGCGCCCGACTCTTAAGAGCCTGTCGTCAAATGACAACTATAAGCACTTCTACTCCTATGATCGCTTGCCTTTCCCTCTGGTATTCAATCACTTTTCTACTCTTTGCTTAATTCCGTTTTCGTTTCGTCTGATTTGAGTTAACATTCGTTTGATTTGATGTCCAATAAATCATTTCACAATAGTTAGCAAACAATAACCGAGAAATCGATTTCCCAGCAGAGCGTCACTCAAACAAATCAGATGTCAATCGACAGGCGTTCCCGACCTTCCAGTGTTGTCGGCAGTGAATCGCCTTCCAGTAAGTCTAGCGATAGCTTCAAACAGCCGGCGGCCAAACCAATGGCCGGAATGTCGTCCCAACACCGGAACAGTATTAAGAAGCGGACGGCACCGGCCGTTCCGACCAAAGATGAGGACAGCAGTGGCAGTAATAACAGCGGTTCCGGCAAACCGAACCACAACAGAGCCTCTTCTGACTCGGGACAGGCATTCAATTCGTTCAAACCGAGTCATTGGCGGAACTATTCGGCCGATCTCTCCAACGACAATGTCGTCTATGATACCAAAACTGTTGCAAATATCCGAACTAACCCACAATCCGTGTCTGTCTTCGTCTCCGACAACAAATCTGCTCAAATGTATGCCTCTGCTCAACGACCCCGACCTCCAGACCCAGTAAACAACTGTCAATCCAATGAGAGTTTGCCTTCGCTGTCATCCGAATCGGAAGACTGTGCCAATCGTTCACATCTAGTGAGACATCCCGTTCCTCCTCCTCGACGGGTATGACATCGATAGCACGAGAAGTTGTGGTTGTTTTGCAACTGATTTATGTTTCAGAGAAACGATGGACTAAAACAGAGACGATGTCTGGCGTTGTATGACTGCGACGCCGACAGAGAGGACGAACTGGCCTTCAATGAGGGAGAGATCATAGTCGTGGTCAACGACGTGACCGACGACGACGAGTGGATGGAAGGCGTGATTGAGGGTCAGCCACAAAGACGGGGCGTATTTCCCGTCAGTTTTGTTCACTTCCTTAACAATTGAATTGCTTTTTATCTGTTTTTAAAACATTTATTAATATATTTAAATCTTTTTCGAAGACATTTAGGTTTTAGAGTACAGTCTATGCAATAATTTTTATATAAGGTTTCCTCACATTTCTAGTCATCATTACATTTGAATGTTGTTTAAGACAACCATTCCTTAAATCGATTTGTATTTAAATCTGTTTTTAAATACTCATGAAATCAATGGTTTTTAATGTAAATTAATAGTAGATTAATGTCTGACAAACGTTTCGTAATCTACGGCTAAATATTATGTAATTTTTTGGTCACTCTATATATCGATTTGTTTATACAACACAATAGATTGAGTGCTCTTAACAGTTGTTTACCGACAATCGATTGGTCACAGACTCACCACTAGTGGTGGCCATTCATTGATCTCTTGTTTCGCATTTGTTTCGCTTGAATATAATCAAAAGCTTTGGCCAAATGTCCGAAATTGACCTCAAAATTCCAAAATCAAAGTCCACTCTCTGTTTGATTGTCGATAATCAGCTAATTTGGGCCTAAATTATGTGCCGTTGAAAGACTTGTTATAAACCTTTTGTTAAGATTTTTTCCCACAAATAGAGAAATAAAAGACATAAAAGTGGCTCAAAGTTTGACTCGAATTGCAACCAAAAAATAAAATCTTTGGCACAAAAGTGACAAATATTTAGGGCAAAAATACACGAATTATAATGACTTAGTGATTAGTTGCTTTGAACGACTCGACTCGCGTCTAATCCTGTTTGTCACCACCCGGTTGTGCCAACTGTGGCCTCTCCTGTCTGGCCTGTTCTCTCTCGGCGACGTCCAAATTGGCCAAATTGATGGCCGCGAGGTATGCGTGTAGAAGACTGATCAGCGCTTTCACGATGGCTATCGGCGCAGAGATCCAGACAATCAGTGGAATCAAATGGATCTTAAGTATTGGAACTACAGTACAAATTAGTAATAGCTTATGACCATTGGATCAGTTGATGGATAACTCACTGAATGGTCCGTAAGTGAAATGAAGGAAATAGAGGGCCGCGTAAAACAACTCATTGCCGGCGCACATGAAGAAGAGGACCGGTCGGGAGGTGTAGTACAGACGCATAACTGGATTGCCACTCAAGTCGATGGCCTTATGGCTGGTCTTCCCGAGCATTAGACTCGTCTGCTGGTGAATCCAGTGGCCGGCGATGTCGGTGATCAGTGACAGTTGGAACCAAAACGTGTACTTCGGGTAAAAGTTGGACAGCACTACAATTAGACACATAGTGGCGCAGCGGTCGGTCAGTTGGTCGAGCATTGCGCCGAATTTGGTCGACTGGTCCAGTCTTCGGGCGGCCATCCCATCGAACGCGTCCAAGAAAGCGGACAATCCGTAGGTCAAAGTGGCCCACCCGTAGTGGGTCGGCATCAAGTAGAATGAGATCAGTGCCAACACAATCCGCGCGAAGCCGATCAGATTCGGGACGAAGAGGAATACGTTTTCGGTCATCGTATCGGTGGTCACACGTCTCGCGATTGCAGCCGAAAGTGTCAATCAGTGAGACATCGGTTGAGTCATCGCTTTGTTTACAAACAGAGTTGAAAGCACTGAACGTATGACGGAGTTTGTGAACGACTCCTCACTGAGAGCGCGCTTTTGTGGTCACAGAAGACATCTGAAGATTCGAGCGAAGACTATCATCAAACTCGTCAGCGATGGCCTACACCGAGGAACGGATTGAGTCACAGCCGTTGTATGATTTGGTGAACTTCGGCCAACAAGTGGCGGTCAATATGGTGACCAATTTGGCGGACACTAAGCACAACAAGTTTGAGACAAACCTCAAGTGGGAAGAGATCGCCGACAAGATGTCCAAACATATGACCGATTTGGTCGAAATGGAGAGACAGATCGACAATAGTGTCAAAGCATCGGTCGAGACCGAGGCTGAGGTCTTGTGACTAGTTTTGAATCGGTTTTAAATTAATCTCATTTTTACCGATAGATCCGACGACTGATCAATCAATCGGAGAATTCTGAGGAAAATATAACTCTGATTCGCGAATTCTATGACCAGAAGTTGGCCGAAGTCACGGCCGCCAATCCGGTCGATATCGAGAGCAATGAGAACTACAATAAGATGTCGGAAGTATTGAAAGAGTTTGGCCATCAAACGCAAGAAGACGACGATTTGGTGGCCGAGGAAGAAGAGGAAAGGATTCCATTGGATCCGTTCAGCAAAACTGAAATACAAAATCCGGTTAAGAATAAGAAGTGCGGACACATCTACGACAGGGATCAGTTGAGGCAAGTGCTGGCGGCCAGAGATAAGAGCGCGCGTCAGAGGTGTCCGATCATGGGCTGCACCAACAGATCCATTACTCTCGAGGACTGTGAGGTCGACCACAAGACCAAAGCTTTAATTCAAAGGTTGAAAAACCAATAATTTGTCCCAATTTTGTTGAATATATTGTGATTTCATTTAATAAAAGAATGTTTTTATCAGTTCTTTAACTCATTGTTTATTATCAGCGGAACTGACAAACAGGAGAAGAGATAAGAAGTGTTGGTCTGTCTCTGTGTAAGTGTTTGCATACCTTTCCTATACCTTGTTATCAGCGAATGTGTGAGCAATTCAATCGACTCATTGCTAATACAATATATAAGATGAGATCCTTTGCCACACAAACGCTTACAATCATTGTATGCAAGCAAACAATCGGTTCTAATAATTGATTACTATTTCCAGACATTTGTCACAACTTTTCCCCATTTGTTACGAAACTAATGACTAGTTTTTGAATAATTTATTCATCAAATTCAGCGCTGAATTAAATGACTTGAATGACACAAATGACGCGAAATATTGTTAACGCAATGCACTGACTCTACGGTTGGCTTCAATGGGATCGTCGGTCTGTTTATGAGACCTCAAACGGACGTCATTTGACTCATCACTGCATTGGACTTGAAATTGGTTTTTGATTTGATTGTGACTTCACTTCAGTTCAGTCCTGTGTTTCACATGTTTTGTCATTTGGCGTCAATTCAACGAAAAAATGTTTTATTTATTTACTGATAACTAATTGTTATTTACAAACATGTAATCAAAGCAAATGAGAGCCTAATTAGAGACCAATTGTGATCTAGGAATCAATGTTTGACTAAAAATTTGTGTCTTATATTGCAAATGAATTGCCTTTTAATGTTAAAATTATGTTCCAATCAAATGAATTGATTTGTTATTTATTTAAAGTTTTAGCCAAAAGTTATTTATTATTGTTGTTCTTATCGTCTGTTTTAACGACAATCAAATGTAAGTAATATTTAAACAGTTTTTCTCCAAATTATTTCTGAAAACTATTTATTTTCTCAAAACGTTTTTCAATCGATTTTCTCGATTGACTTCAAAATTAATTTGTTTTGACTTTTCGTTGATTTGTTTTCAAATACTTTGACGCGATCTGTGATGTAATAGTGGGCCCGGACTGAGACCTGGCATATATAAGCCGGTTGTGATCGCGGTCTCAAATGTCAAAACTTGTCAAATATTTGCCAAATCTGTCGCTATCTTAACGCTCGAGGCGTTTACACACCTTTTGAATGTTCATTCATAACAAGCTATCGATCGTTCATTAGTTCCAAAGAATTGCAAAGAACAGTATCAAAACAATTCCAAATATGTATTGAGCAAGGTGATATCAATATCATTTTTTACAAGGACAATTTATGTTTAGTCTAGTTTTTCTCTGTAGTTCTTGTTTTTAATCGCTGATAAACCATAAGAGCAATGTTCGGGTACAAAGTTCTCTGTGCTAGTTATGAATATTTTATTACCGGAAAACAGTCCAATTAGCATGATCATCTCAAACAGCGGTGTTTTATTGCCTTGTTATATGTATGTTGTGATTCCGGTTACAATACCAACAAAACTTGACATAACTTTTAGAACCGTTTGGTTCCAAATGTTTATTTACCACAAACCCACTGATTATCTCTCGTTTGTCCACTTCAGGCGAACCTTCACTTCACGCGCAACTAAATTACTTCGAAGTGATTCATACCATTGATATAAAGCACAATAAACTGGTTAAAAGAAGTGCCGATCACTTAACCGATTCCGTCGACCATTTGGTGTCTTTTCGCGCTATCGATAGGGATTTCGATTTACACTTAACTCAAAGCAAAGACATAATTAATCCTCATTTCAATGTCATTACTGCCGACTCGAAGGGTCGCCGAAGACCTGTCATAGTGGCCGTCGATCAGCACTACTCGGGAACAGTTGATGGCGTCGAGGGCTCGCGGGTTAGCGCTCACATCGACCCCGAAACTGGTCTCATGACCGCTGCTATACATACCGGCGATGATGTCTACGAAGTTGAGCCCATTTGGAGACATTCAGAGACTGAAAGGAATAACTTGAGTTCGATGATTGTCTTCAGACACTCAGACGTCAAACATTCCGATAACGGGACCCAAGAGTCGAAACATTTCTGTGATTTCGTCAAAATCGACGCAAACGGCTCCGAGTATGAGGACGAGTACGAGAAGAACCATTGGCTCAGACAGAAGAGGGATACCCCCGTCGAACTGTCCACACGCTCGGACGGCGGCCAAGAATCGCAACCGAAGGCCACGCAATGCACTCTATACCTGGTGGCAGACTATTCGTTCCACGAACATATGGGCGGAAAAGATGTCCAAATCACAACCAATTACATGATTCATATCGTCGATAGAGTGAACAATATTTTCAAAAACACCGAATGGACTATCGATGAGACCAAACGCGGTTACAAAGGGATGGGATTTTACGTCAAGGGCATTCTGATCCACGAGGAGGAGAGCACAGAGCCGGGTCACTACAACGCCGATCTCAAATACGAGCCAATCACTCCCAACGCATTACTCGAACGCTTTTCACTCGAGAAATATCATTCCCAGTTCTGTTTGGCTCATCTCTTCACTCACCGCAAGTTCGAGGGATCAGTCCTCGGTCTGGCATACGTGGCCTCTGCGAGGGGCGGATCGGCCGGAGGTGTCTGTAGTGGAAGTTACCAGAAGAGGTTCGATGGCATCATCAAAAACCTTTACCTCAACACAGGGCTGACCACAACTAAGAACTTATATGGCGGCAAAATTATCACTCGCGAAGCAGTATTAGTGACCACACACGAGTTCGGCCACAATTGGGGATCAGAACACGACCCGGACACTGATGAGTGCTCGCCGAAGGCCAGTTACGGCGGCTCTTACGTCATGTATGCCTACTCTGTGACCGGTTATGAGGAAAACAATCGGGTATTGAACTATTTTACCGAACATTTAATCCAATGACCGAATTTGCAGTTCTTCTCGCCATGCAGCAAACGGTCGATCCGCTCCGTCCTCGACGCTAAGAGTCCAAGATGCTTTATACGTATGACAATGTGGCTCTGCTCTATCCTATTAATTATGGTTCAATTTCACACAAAGAACCTGAGAAATCCTATTGTGGAAACAGTATTGTCGAAGAAGGAGAGGATTGCGATGAGGGTCTGCTGCTGAACAACGAAGGATATAAACAGGGTCTTTGTTGCAACGACCGGTGTCAGTTTATTCCCGGCTCGGAGTGCAGTGACAAGAACTCCGAATGCTGTTCGTCGTGCCGTATCGCTCCCCCAACACAGGTTTGCAGGAAGAAAGACGAATTCAATTGCAGAGAGGAATCGCGTTGCGATGGAGATAACCGGTGGGTCTTATTGAAAATAGTTTTGCTTATAATTGGTTGTCGTTAACACAAATTGTCTGACAGGCAATGTCCGGAGCCGAAGCCAATTGTAGACAACACTGTTTGTCACGACAGAGGCCAGTGTCGCGGCGGACGGTGTGTCCCCTACTGCGAGACCATAAACCAGGAGACCTGTATGTGTGAAGAGCGCAGAGATGCCTGTTTGCGGTGCTGTCGCCAGACAAACAGCTCGGTCTGCGTTCCGGTCCTCCCGAGAGACGAGTTGCTCGACGGAACGCCTTGTCGTTATGGCTTCTGTGAGAAGGCCCGCTGCGAGAGGAAAGTGCAGGACTTTGTCGAACGGTTCTGGGATGTGATCGAAGAGATTAATATCAATACATTTAGTAAGTGTTGTCTTGTCTTGTCTTCGCATCAATCGATTCATTTGAATATAACACTTCATCTCTTCATCTGTTGTTCAGTCACTTTCATGAGAGACAATATCGTTGGCGTTGTTATTGTCGTTTCGCTCATAATATGGATACCTCTGAGTTGTGCCATAAGTTATTACGACCGACAACTCGCCGAAGAGCGTCGCCGCCGAAGCGCTTCCCACCAAAGCTACGGCCGTCGGCCCATCACTCGCCAGTTCAGCCGACGGCTCTCTCGACCCGGTTTGCTCATCAATGGCCAGACGGTCTCCAATCAGGCTTATTATCCGTTCGGTTATTAACTTGTTTTGACTTTGAGCTCAAATTAGTTTACCTTTAAATCTAAGTCACAATCATTTGATTTACTCATTCATTAGTTTTGTTAATATTTATAATTGATTTAACATTTCTTCAGTAATTGTCTCCAAAATATTAATTACTAATAGTTTACAAATAATTTTCAAATCTACGCAAAGCCTAACTTCAAATAAATGTGTGATCTTTTCAAAAATAAAAATCTAATTAATTTCCAACCAATTGGTGGCCATAATAGTGAGCGTCAGTCGCGGATCACCTCATTTGGTGCTTCTGTTGGCATACAAGTCCTGATCCTCTTTCCGACTCATTCCGAAGTCTCCCTTCACTTGTGGTTTACTTTTCGGGTCATTAGTCGCGTCTGTTTTGGGCTTCGGTTCCGATTTTGAAGGCTTTCGATACAAATGATTAGAATTAAAAGTGCGGACAATATTAGAATCAATCAAATGAGTGGCCGAAAGCTCACCGCTTTAGACACTCTGAACCCGTAATAGTGAACATCACTCACTTCCTGTCCGATTTGGTCGACGCTCTTCGGCGCTGTCGTCGCGGAACTGCCTTTCTTTTTGCTCAGGTCTACACCTGTTTATACAAAACTGTTATAATTGCCAACTAATTACCTAATTATCTAACGATCTGATAATTATCATAATTAAGTTGATTACCCGTATATTCTTTGATGATTTCCGGACCTTTTGTTTTCACTATGAAAATTCCAATTTGTGACAACTCTTTGGCCTCTTTTGGATAACAAGCGGCCGATGCGGCCGTCAGACCAGCGCTCGTGTAAATTATTTTCTTGAAAAAGCCTTTTCGTGCGGCCAACAGAAGACCAATCAGACCACCGCCGGTGATGGCCGCGGCTTTGGCCACTGTATTGCCTTCGGAACTGACGTATTCATAAGTGGCTATTGAAACACAGGTCTTAACAATCGATTCCAAGAATATTTAATACATTTTGAGTGTTCGTAAGCCGTGGTCACAAACTGTTGAGCCCTTCGAGACCCGGCGGACACAACTGCCAAATACGGAGTGACTCCTTCGCGGACTGTTTTGATGCCGGTCTCGATGTAACCCAACTCTTCGTTCAGTACTTTCTCGCAACGCGGATAAGGATTGCCATACATTGGCAACTGTTTTGAACCAACAGATCAACTGATAAGTCTATCTATTAGCCTATAATCGTTGACATACCTCAGTGATCTTGTACAGCTTCTGCTCCTTCTTCTGACAGCAAGGCTTCTTCTCCGTCGGCTTCTCCTGTTTGACCTCTTCAGACATTTCTTCGATTAAAAAGTTATCTCATCAGTAAGTTAATCGGTAAATTAATTTGAGAGACTATTTGATTGGTGCTCTTGCTGATTCTATGACCAATTCTTATCTAAATCATGGAATAATCGGTGATTTAATGGCAGTAATCGGCGACCAAATTGACTCAAAACTTGTCCTCAGATTTGTTTACATGTGTTCAGCACTGACTGTGAGACCAATGAGTGATTGGTCTAAAGCGGCGCTCAATTCAACTAATCGTTTGTCACGATTCACAGAATATTCTGCAAATTCTGTTGCAATTTGAATCTCATTTTGGTCGCAATTTAGATTGATTTCATTGATTTAGATGTAAAGATTGGTTTGAGTGAACTCTTTGACAGCAATCACTCACTTCTGACAAATGGAATTCTAGTTTGTATAGAGATATCAGGTTTTACTCGACTCGAAACGCCTTTTGGCTATCATTTAGTCATAAAATAATCTGAGGTTTGTATTGGAGATCGTGTTCTGTGACATGACTTGAGTCGACAAATAGTTTAATTAATTTACAATTATTTAAATCAATAGAGTGTTTGAATAAATGAATTTAATTGAATTAATTGTTTGTTTGCCATAGTTTTAGACTTTGCTAATCAACCGAATCCATAGCCGATTGAGTTGAATACTGATTGTCATGAATCAGATTCAGAGGTTATGCCACAAATCGTTTGAAATAAAGTTAGTTTTAGTTAATTACTCAACAAATTAATTGAAAATAGATTTAATTACTAATAAAAAGCATTTATTTTGACATTTATTAAGTGTTTAATGGGAACTTGCACAAAATTTTATAATTTTTATCTCAGCTCCTGTTAATAGAAATTAACTGAAA
>JAQGBE010000062.1:0-33222 GCA_034698225.1 Scheloribates latipes | reverse complement strand
GTCGAGACAACAAACTTGCAAACATCACTCCAATGCCATCCGAATCTGTGCATTGATCGTCAATTTAATCATTTAGTCTAAACCAATGAAAAGCCAATTAAATTGAATGTTCGGCCGAAAAGAGAATGATATCGAGATTTGCGTCTATTTGTTGTCCTAATTCGTAGACTTTTGCTTTAGTTAACTCAAAAGGCGACGGCTGTGGGCCTGCAGTCCGACAATGGAGGCCAACCTGAAGTGTGTGCAGAATCGAGGCATCAGATCAGAGCTGAGGCAGAATCGGCAAACAGTGTAGAGACGGAGCCATAAATTAGCGACGAATGTATTCCATGGAGTGAAAGCTAGTCATCAAGCCCAATCCATGGCTGCAACCATTGGACTCGATGATTAACTTACAGCCCAAGGAACGAGCTTGGTGGGATGCTTGATGGCTGATGGCCGATGGCTGATGAGGTGTGTGGTCAGCTGGTGTGACCAGATGTGTGGTCAGCTGTCGACTGGTTTGGTTCTGCTCTCATCTATTATGCTGTGTTGTGGCACTGGCACTCACACTCCGAGGTCAGACCACTGGAGTGCCAGACCGTGCGGTCGTCTCATCGACCGCAACGACAATGCAATCTCAATGTCTGTGCAATGAAACCGTTGGAAAGTAATCTCCATTATTGATGTGCTATCGATCGCTATGCTATCGACTGCATTGTGGAACCGATCGGTTCGGTTAGGATCGGATCGGCGCTACACCTGTAGGTATTAGCAAGTCATGAGTCGCGCGGTATATCACTTATATTCGACTCTTCCTTAAGTAATATTCGGCGAACGGTTTCACTTTGTATTGTCTTCTGCGGCAGACTTTCACTCAATATATCGAGTATTGAATAGAATTTTCTATACTTTTATGAGATTAAAACCTTTTTTAAGGGACTTTAGACAAAAGTGAAGCAACGCTTCGATAAAATGAGGGCTTTCTCTGTCAAAATGGGAAAATAAGAAGCAGGGTATTAGCGAAGTGTCTTAAAATGGGATCACAAAAACGTGATGCGTTGGCCACCGACCCAAGTGTGCGCTCGCATGCGAGACGACAGTCTTTTTTGTCTCGTCTAAGACCAGTCAATGAGCCAACAGAGCCAACAGAGCTCTGAAGCCATCGCCGAGCAAAGCAAACGCCGGAGCGTTCCGTTTGTTATACCAGTCTTATACTAGTATAGTGTAGTGTAGTATAAGTTATAATTGGATTACATGCGCTTTCTATTACTTTAGTTCGCTCTTATTCTGGTCATATTATTGTCTATTGAGTCTGTTTGGCCCTAAACCACAACCGCCAATGTTTGCCCATGGTGCACACTCACTTTTGAGCATGCCACCGATGCCTGGTATGTCTGCCGCCACAACCAGGCGCAGTCACTCACAGCCCTGACAGTCAGTCACAGTTTCTACATCCGTCTAATTGCAAGACCATTCAGAGAAGTGATACAATTGTCGGTCATTTGGCTCATCGGCGCGACTGAGCCAACAAAGAGCACAAACAGAGCGAACATAGGATTCATTGATTCGCTTTATTAGCTCTCGATTATAGTGTTTTGCAGGCATGCGATGCGATGCCACTCAGCCTAGAGTTTAAACCTTTTGATTATGAATCGATAAAATTGTTGCATATTATCGATCAGTGCCGACAGAATTATATTTATTTGTCGGCAAAGAAATTTTCATACAATAATCAATTGGTTGGGGGGGAAGCAGAGGATGTGTGGGGTGTGCAGGATGTGCAGGATGTCCACTCGGCATAACTCAATGGCAATGGCAAGACAATTGTTTCAATATTGAAATCTCTATTTGTCAGCGATTTGGCACAATTTGGCGCCAATTCTTCTCCAATCCAGAGATAAGAGCTATGAAAAGCAAAGGCCAGCACTTTTGCCAGCAGTGGTCTTCCCGACTGGCCGTCCCCTCACTGGCAGTCACTGCCACTGAACGCCATATCTATTCTCTGTTCGCCGTTCGGTATAACTCTTATCTGTGAGACTAAGCGTCAAACGCCACGCGAATTCACGTCTAAAGCAATACCTTATTAATAATACGTGTGAAGACATTTTTATTCATAATATTTGGCCGAAAGCCTCCCATTGTTTGGCTTTAATGAGTGAACACAGAACGGGCGGAACGGCGGTGAAGAGCTCTTCTGGTCTGCGACTGTGTGTGACTTCTTTGGTTTGACAGTGATTTCGATTCTATATTTCATATGAAATCAATGGACAGACAGTTGTGCTCTCGGTTTGATGTCTCAGACAGTGTGAGACTGTGAGTGTGAATGTGGGCCCAACTCTACGCTCAGTAGCTTTCGGTTGAGATGTTGTAAATAATACTCTAAAATGAGAAAACTTGTCGTTTCTTAGGCTAAAGCTCTGTTGGCTTCGATTTGTAGGGTCTGTCGATTGTCTCTATTGTCTCGATTGTGTCGGTTGTGTCGGTTGTGTCGGTTGTATCGCTCGTCTTGTTGTGCTGTTGTGCACCAGAGTCGAGAGCCAAGAGCATCGGCGAGCAGTGCATGCGGTGCGTGCCCTCCGACGACATTTTGGCCCAATTGCTCACTACTTTAAGAAGAGTAAGTCACGCACCGCACAAACGCACACCCAAATGAACAAGTATCTATTCATCTAATATTGCCATAACTGTAACCAAACTCAATATTTCTGCTGTTCTGCTCCTAATGACAAACATTGGGATGAAATATGAATAAAAGTTGCATTTATTGGCTCAATATATATACATATTCTATGTGTTTGTCATAACACATATTGTCGACCACTATAACCAACTATAGTCCACTATAACCGGCGCCCAAATCAGGCGACAAATACTTATTCAAATTCTCAGTGGATTTGTGCCAACAATAACATCGATTATTACATCGATTATTGACTTGACTTTCGGCTCAGAATTTGCATTTAATTTTCAATTTTCAGTCCACATATAAATACTATTTTCATGGGAAGAATGAATCATTCGATTGGTTTGTTTTGTATGTTCTGACAAACAGAGGTATAGAGATGTGGATTATCGGTTGTGAGAGACGGAGAATGTGCTCGAATGCAATGCAAATGTTGGCAAAACTATGCCAACACATAAAAAGCGATCGAAATAACAAGACTTTTATTCACACGACTTCGCATAACAAACAATTCAAACGCTATTTTATTGATTTAACGCATTTTTTAATGAATGCACTTTTCATTCAGATATAAGTGTTTTGTTCTGTAAATGAAGTGAATTAGAGAATTGCGGTAAATATTTGTACGGAATTGCGTCAAAACAGACATTCGTTGTCTCTAATTGGACGACAGGTTTTAAAGGCCGGAAACGTTTGTTTTGGCCTCAATTGAGTTGACTATGAAAAGAATAATTGCGAATATTATCTCAATAGTGATTAACGGCAACCAAATCGACCAAAAAGAGCTCTGATGTGAAGTGATCTCAACCTTCGCGGCCGATAACCACTGTTTCGCTCTTCTAATAGCAGCTCATTCTCTGCTATTCAGATAATCAGAATTTGTTCGCACATTCGGGTTATTAATAGATTTAATAATCTTTTTTAAAAATTCGCTCTATATTTGCTAGAATATAATCTTCTGAGACATTCACGATGTGAGATATAAACAAGAAAATGCGAATAAAACGAGCAAAAAAGTGATATTGCTATTTGCACTAGCTCAAATTTCATTAGTTATGAAACATTAATAAAATCTCATAACTTATCCCATAAGTAAACATTTTATGGCTTAAATTTAGGCCAATCTCTAACTATCAAAGGATTGCCAATCGAGTGAACAATTTTGCAGTCAATGAATGATCGCTATTAAGAAAGAGGAAATTTATGCGAAGATCATTAGACGATAATTCGTCGGTTGCCTCGAGCGCTACCACTCTTTTAAAAAATTTAATCCGAAAACTTTTTTATCGACCATTTTAGAATCCAAAATGTGAAACATGCCCTTGGCTACCAGAGCGATCATCAATTGCGCTTATATCCCTTTCCTGGTTGGAATTCTTATTTGTGTTTCACATAAAAAGTGTTTTCATTCAAAAAATACTTTGTGTTTATGGAATGCCGAGTCGTTTGTGCCGTCGCTGGCAATGGTTTGGACAACCAATAAATGCAGAGTTGGCTCTACTTTTGGCACAACTGCAGAGATATCATTGGAAATGGTGAACACCGATCGCTAAAACCATTTATTCAAATGGCATCCTATCGGCTACAATAGAGTCACTCCATTTGTGTCTATTTAAATATTAATTTCGTATACGGAATATAACATTAATGTCAATACAATCCTCGTTATTCTCTAATTCAATTGTATTTAATTCTGTATAATATTAACGATTTCTCGATTAGGAGTCGAGTCTCGGAATGGAAAAAACAGTGGAATTTTCCACCAAATGTTCCACCAAATGTTCCACCAAATGTTCCACCATGCTCTTTTGTCTATTGCATTTCGAGTGCAAAACTAATTTTTATTTACAATGTTTTACAAGACGCCTAATCATGGCCTCAAGATGTTATAAATTTCAATTTCACCCGACAATTGATTTATCTGTGCCCATACAATGTGCAATGGTACATTGGCAATACCCTGGTCAGAGTATTCAAAATGATGAACCATTTTTGTTGTAAACGCTTTAGTATTCACCACAACTCGAATGGGAGTCCGATCGCAGCCCACAAAACATGTGAGATATGGAACAGAGTTGAGACCCGTAGACAACATTGGATTCAATATTAGAATTCATGTTTAATTCTATTTAAGGCATAGGTTTTGCATTTTAAGTATAATCAACTGAAAGCACTGAATCAAGAATTTATGGTATTTTTGTCGTTCCCTCAATATATTAATGGCTTTCCAAAAGCGAGGGATAAAAAGAATTTATTTTTTGTTGACTGAATGGCACGGCTTTTGTTGAGGTTATTGTCAGTTTGAATAACAAAATTCAATCCAATTAAAGAAAATTCATTTATTGCCTCTTTAATGAAATTATTTCGATTCTCAGCCAATTCTATGCGAATGGCGTTCATTAGCGATAATTATTCGTTACCCGCATATGTCTGACAGACGTTCGCACTATTTATGCCTTTTATATGCGATAATGTGTCGAATGAACGCCTGAACCAAAAACTTATAGTTATTAGAGTCGACTGCAAATCAATTAGCGATTGGCCTCTCAGTAAGCAATGCCAATCACAAGCTTATCACAGCGAGCATCACCTTGCCATTGCTAACAGTGCCACATCATTAGGCCACCTTGCTCAACGCTCAACGCTCAATGCAATGCCACTTTGATTACAATGTAGACTTGAGATTGATTTGGTGTTTGTCTCTCCATATATGACTCCACTCTTTCTTATCAGTTCTCAACTCTGGCGTCGTATGCAATGCTCGCTTGCATTCACTTCTTTATTGATGAAATGTTACAAATATTTGCCGAATATCCGGTATAAGAGAACATTAGCCGCACATTCCTTGCGATATCAAACGGGTTATACATAATGTTGATGTAGAAAAATATTGTTATCGAGTGATTGATTTGTTTTGTCGATGCATTGATTGGCACTTTGTCTCTGAAGACAATTAAAGTGATATTTTTGTCTAAATTTCCTAAAGATTATTATAGTTTGGATTCTTTTTCTTTCATTGTCTGAGCCAAAGCACAAAAGCAGCGAAACATTTGTATTGATTTTTGCATCCGATTCGCAGCAATGATTGGTCTTTAGATTGAGTTCTGTTCTAAGCTGTCGTTTCCTCCAGGAATTAATGAGTTGGGTCGCTCTGGTCGTGTCGCTGTGTTGTGCTGTGCTCGGCACAGCTCACGGCCGGTATGTTTGCGCCTTTTAATTCTTATCTAATGTTTCATTATTTTTATTATTATAACTAATTATATGATTTTCATTTGAATCGTTACACAAAATACTACTTAAATTTGAAAGTCTATTATTAGACTAATATAAAGCATTGTGTGTTTAAGGTAAACATTGGCAGCAAAGAGCCGATTGTGAGCCAGTCGTCAGGTGATCGCTGATCACGTCCTATGTGACCAATGCATTGCCGCTAATTATGTTGGCCTCAAATCGAGGTATAATTAATTTGTGGAATTCTCTTCTCTAACTGCAAAACAGTTTTGGATGAATCATATGTTTATTGATACGAAACTATGTGTTATTCAAATTGCAACTAATTTAGTGTAAAATATTGTAACGAAACGACAAAACAAGAAGACTTTACATATTGTCGACTGACTTTTGATTGTTTGATATTGGATTTGAATGACGCAAAGGTCTGCCACCACAGACTCAATTGAGTTGGACCAAGATTATTGACACACACAGCAGATCCCTGTCTCCGTGTCCATCTTGACCAAAATTGCAAGTTGGACTCTCAATAAGGCTTACAGCAGCAAATCCTACTAGATCAACTTTTGCAAAGATAGTAGAAAAGTTCAATTGATATGTAAACAAAGTGAATTCGGGCCTCATTTTTCACGCCATTAATCTAGATTCTAGACCGTCGTTGTGTACGACAAACGGAGCCGGGCTTAAGTAGATCTGCGCCAAAATCAATAGTTGAGGATATTTTCAAAAATTGTGCTCAACATCTAAATTCCTCGGCTCTTCTCAACTGTACTCTTAACGAAAGAGTGCTGTACTCCGTATCGAACAGGAGTGAGCAGTGATGACCAGCGGTGGCAAAGAGAGCGACAAACCAGAAGATTGCAATGAGCTTGCTCATGCCAGTGCTGGTGCGGCCCACCTCTGGTGATGAGGCCCATTGTGGCCATTAAAGTGATCATGATACATGCTTATATCTGGAGATTCCTAAATATGATGAAAGCGATGTAACTATTAGTGAACAACAAAGAAAAGCATTTGAATGGAAAAATTAATCGACAAAATAATCATTTAATGCTGGATTCAAATATGAGCCACGCATTGTAGGCGAGTGGCGAGTGGCGAGTGGCTTGCTCGTTTGGCATTAGCCATGCAACGATGGCAGCGGCAGAGACACAACCATATTTCATATGTTGGCCACCAATGGAGGCTCTACACAAATATCTCCCCACTGGCTATCTCTCGGGAACTGCTAAACTTTAGCAGCTAAAGGTATATCTACCAAACCCCCTATACCGTAGAATCCGGATTAGTTTTCGTCTCGATTGCTTTTCGCACATCGAAACTCCCTTTTCAAGAAAAATGACTCGTTTAGTTTTCGCACCACTTTTTAGCATAGAAACTGTAACTGTGAACCTAATTATTAGTGTTTAGTGTTCAATTGGTTATATGTGCTCTGGGTATACCATATGTCATTACTTACTAAGGATATACTTAATTCACCTCCCTTGTACTTATGAAAATTATTATTGTTCTATAGAATAACATTAGCATCCTTAGAAATACTTGCTTTAATGTATCAAATTTACAATATAATTCACTAAAATTGGTGCAAAATTCATGCAAAATCTCCTTGAATTCAAAATATCGAACTGGTCATTCTAACTCTGAGGTAAAGTGAGGTCAGAAACGGGAAATTCCGATAAAATGCTATCAGTACAAGAGTTCAGAATCTGATGTTTTTGAATAAAATTTGTTTGAAATAAAATGTGCTTTTTGAAAAATAATCCCTCTAATTTTCATACCTCGATTAATTTTCGCAGCGTTCAAAAAATGAAAAATCTCGTTTAGTTTTCGGAGAACTAATCGGGATTCTACGGTAAGTCAAATATATTTAACATGGAGAAAATTTTATAGTGGGTGGAGTTTCGGTATTTTGGTGGGGGTTTTAAATTATTTTCACATATGTTTTAGGGGTCATCATGCAACTTGAATGACCAAGATACCTTTAGCCATTCCTGAGATATAGCCAGTGGGGAGACATTTGTGTAGAGCCTCCATTGGAATCGATGCGTTGTCATCAGAAACGCTTTTCTTCTAAGAGCAAAGTTTAGTCTAGAAATGAGATCCGATATGTTTGGAGCTTATCATTGATCAACAATTGTAGTGATATCGGGATCACTATTAGCCTCAATGCAGTCACCCATTTGAGGGACTGTGTGCCCTCTCTTTGCGCATCCCTATAGTGGTGTATCGCTGTTACAGTTACCGCGAATATGCGGGAGAGTAGCGAAAAGCCGGACCTTAACCAGAATTAAATAGATTAGACGAGAAATCGATTGAATCATTGATAGTCTTAGTGATGGCTAGAGTCAGACGAAATGAAATACGTTTTGACTTAATTTGATTGAATCAGAATAAATCAAATCTCGAGTAATACTCGGTTAATGCAAAACTACAGACTATCTGTTTGTTTGTTTATCTTTTGAATCCATTTCTATTGAATTGATTTTGACATAAAACCAGAAATTTAAAGAATAAAATAGAAACGAAACAAAATATTAGTTTTAAAATATTGTAATTTATTCAAAAATGAAAAATATTTATAGAATTATGGAATCAATTGGTCTTAAAATCGATTCGTCATTATTAACAGCAGTGATGGCCGACGGGGATGAAGCATGCTAATTCTCATCTGTAAGCCTAATTCGTTTACCTAACTAAAAAAACTAATTAAAAGTACAAAATTATAAATGTTGTGGAGGCAGAAATGCAAACTTGGCAATTTAAAATTCAATTATTTGTGGATTTAAAAAAATAATTGAATCGCGTTTCAAATGTCAGTCGCATTCGGATTGTATGCGAACGCCACTAATCTGAGTCCTAATGCAAAAAATGATTAGCGAAAGCGAGCCATACAGTGAAGTGACATTTGGGGCTTTACCTCGTTAATTAGTTATTAGCAATTATGTATACATTTGTCGATTTAACATTTAGCATGCTCAAATAGCAATGAATGCGATGCGTGAGCAGAGCAGACAAATGTGAATCGATCGCTAAGACCAGGACTTATGTCAAGATTCAGGAATAGATTTGATTCAATTTGAAGCGTCAATTGTGGTCATCGTTGGCCAACAGATCCATAACTTTGGTTCAATAAATGTGTCAAACCTTCCAGTTTTTACGGATTATCTTCGCAAATGTCGGCCGTATTCTGAATAAAACATTGGCAGCTCTTCTCCACTCTATGTACAGACAATTTCAAAATTGCTTTCAAACAATTTCTCTTTTATTATATGAAATTTTAATTATTTATTTACTCATTGCTTTAGATTCGTGTTATTGATCATTAAGTCTGTATTATTTATTTAATAAGAGAAACTAAGTGCAATTAAAGTGGAACTACCATCATAATATAGATTAGCTGGGTGGTGGTCACTGCCAACAGGGCCAATAGTGCAATAGTGGCAAGCTCACTTCATTTGCATTCACGGCTCTGACAGGGCTTTGCGTTAAGCGTTATTTTCTATTTATAGACAATACAGACTCTAATTATTCTGAAATGAGTCGATGGAAGTGTTTTTCACTCAAAAGAAGGTTTTGGTGGCGCAAAGAAAAGACCGGTTTTGACACATAGTTAATGAGTTTGACGACACCAAAGTGGCCCCACTCTGGCCATCAGCCGTTTGTGGCCTGTGGTCAGCCTTCGCCGACCGTCGGCCGCACTCGACGAGCGAATGCTAATCGCAGTCATAAGTGTAGAGTCTGTATGGCAGCACAAATAGCGGCGATAATAGCATTTAGCCGTTAATTAGTTTTCAGAACAACTAATGAATGAATACGACTGGCAATAAACGACTCTTTCGAAGACAACTTTTAAGAAATGCTTTACGACTTGAAAACGGATGTCATTTCTAACGGAAAGAATTCGTCTCACGTTTTGCTCGTCAATCGATTACTCAATGAAGTTCTTCTATTTCAAAATCAAGTCCAACGATCGGACCCAACATATAATTGCATCGACTTGACAAGTGAGGTGAGCATGCCACCTTGCCACTTTGCCACTCGGCCCACTTCGGCCACTCTGTCCTGTTAGCCACTGTTACCGCCAAATTGAATATTAGTTATTAATGTTTCAATTGCTCACAACTGACCCCAGACTTGGATTTATATGTTTAGAGTGGGAGACCTCTCCACCAAATGGGCGACTAAACGGTCACTCAATTATGTTCTCATAATATCTGATTACAAAGGAATTTATTGGCTCGAAGTCGGCTCACTGTGCGCTACAGTGGCTCGCATTTGTGACCACCAAACTGGCAGTTCTGCACTTTGATGCCATCAGTGCTAGTTGTTGTGCATCGGGCATGTTTTGCTTTAATTCGATTGCTAGTTAACATCCATTCCATTCAATTTGAATTTCCAAATACTTGCCATAAAGTGTCCTAAATATGCGGAATGAGATCATTTGACTCATCCCTAGCATAATATCAAATAAGACGACGTATCCCTATCTCGACTTATGCTCATGGCTTACAATATTGTGTAACTTATAACCAAATTAACAGATAATGAGATTCGTCAGTCATATAATTGTCATCAAGAGAAAAGAAATGTCCGATTCGGTCGTGAGTGCGATAATGGTGTGTCAATTGTCAATTGTGCAATTGTGCAAGAATCTTTGCACTGCAAGATGGTGTGGATGGTGTGGATGGTGTGGATGGTGTGGATGGTGTGGATGGTGTGCATAAATTAGTTGCGTTTGCAATATTAGAATACGGTTGGAGTGTCTGACGTCTATAAAGTGGTGCGTTTGCCAGTAAAGAGCAATCAATTGTTGGGACACACCTTAATTGCTAATTTGCTCGGTGTTAGGTTGATATGAGGGCACTGACAATGACAAGACTGGATAGATTGGCATCGATTATGCAATATAACTCGAATTAAGTCGCTTTTGCTTCACTGGTATCCTCAATAAATAGATAATAAATGATACTTTCAAATGGTTTTAACTATCATTTGCTTCTCCGTCGCGTTAAACCATTGGATCACTTGAGGCACAAATCTGTGGACATTGTCTTCGATCAAAACATATAACACAACATATAAAAAGGCAATAATGAAGAAGTGGTGGAGTGAGTCGACCGCAACACAACTCCAACACTCAGGGCATTAGACAATTGGTCGCAATCCTGAACCAGGATTTTGTAGATCAACGGACTACTGAAATTGGAGCTGTTAATAATGTGAGCATGGTCATGGACTCATGGTTGGTCATTATTGGTCTCGATTGGTCACCACTGGTGACTTTGCTCAGACAAATTGCAATTTAAATGCATTGCAACGCCAATAATAAGCGATTAGTGGAATCAGTGTTTGACTTATCAAATGGTAAGAGTAATCAAAGTCTGACATCAATTCGTTATTAACACTAAACATATGATTGAATTTCTATTTCTCCGCAAATATGAGAGACTATTGGATACAGAAAGCAAAGAAAGAGCTATTCATGTGCTGACAGTTGTGGCGATCAATCGATTTTCATTAACAATTCGGATAAAAGTAACCTCTTTTCGATTCATTAAATTATTATGAATCGGATTCTTAGCCATAATTCGCTTCGTATTGTTTGACAACAAATAAAGTGTTTATCATTTTTATTAGCAATTAATTAGTTATCAAAAGAAGAGCCGAAAGACGTTTAGACAAAATCCCAAAAATATTATTGCATTTAATAATTTATTAGTCAATTAAATCAAAATTGTGAGCAATACTGCTCTCATAGAGACCCCAATTATCGATCTCTCGCCAGATATTCGCGAATTTGGGTCGCAATGCAGTCATTGATAGCATTGACGGCAGTGTTTGCCGTTTGCCGTTCGCCGTTCGCCGCCGTTCACAGCCTAAGCCTAATGTCAGTCGTAATGCCATTGTTTAATACCTTTGTGTTGTCGTGAATTATGTCCAGTTTATATCCCCTGTTCATTGTCGGGCTGTTGTTGATGTGCGACAGCGCCAAATGCACGGCCGGCAGAACGCCGCGGCCGATGGCGCCCTCGGCCGTGTCCGCACTGGTCGGGAAGAAGCCGGCGATGTATAGCGTGTCGGCGTCGGGGTTGCCGTCGGCTCTGCACACGAGGACGAGGATCGGGAGCATCACTGCCGTGGACACACACGTTGGCAGCCATGAAGACCATGGGTGAGCCACAGACATAATATCGCTCGCTTAGTGAACTCCCGGTGAGTGTGAGTGCAAGAGTCGGGTGATTGTCATAAACTGTCGGCTCTGGCGATACAGTCTTACTGTCTATGCAATCAAACTTCAGCACCAATTGAGTCGAGATATAACCAAATTTTTATGCCAAGACAATACGCTTTTGTGCGCTAATGACATCATATCTATTGAAGCTCGCGATGAATACATCAAACAAGAGATGACAATAACGTTGAATATGACTATCAATTAATTGATGGCTACAGCGATCTCTCCAAACAAGCCATAGATGCAAACAATGGGCCAAACATTACAATGAATTAAATATTTGGATTGTAATTAACAGAAGGAGTGATCAGTGATCAGTGATCAGCGACCAGAGACTCACTCGACTCCTGATCCGATCACTCGACTCCCTTCTGGCGACTGCCGCACAATCATAAAAGTGTACACTCTTTCCACTGATTGTCAATACAGCCGAACAATAGAATCGATTCAATTATGGTTTGTTTCGTCATTTATTACTCAATTAGATATCAAACTTTCATAAAGAACATAGAGAACAGAACACACACACAGAGCACAAGTGCAGAGCACTCCTCACTCAACGCCAACTACTATTTACAGCCGATCTTCTTTACGGCGATTCTCTTCTTCTGCAAGTTTTTCTTGTGTGGAGCGAAGGCCTGACGAAAGTGTAACGCAATGCGAGTCAAACATATTTAAAGCTATACTCTGTGTCCATGAAATGATAGCATCAAAAGACACTCTTCCAGTGCTCGTCGTGTGCTTCTCATTGATAGCAAACACACATCACAGCAAACAGAGCCCAACAGAGCCGCACAATATCAGACCAGAGCTGATGGAAGCCAACAAACGCGGAATGTGGTAGCCGTAGTCACCAAAGCGAGTCTGCGTCGGCCGTCCGCAGCGCTCCGACGGAGTGGTTGACGCCAACAAAGCAGTTGTGCCGCTCTCGAGTCGAACAACACGTCTAATGCCGACTCCTATTATCGAAATCAAGTGGTTTAACGAGAATAAAAATTAAGTTAAATGTAAGTCAAGTCAAGTGATCAGTGCTGACAATGTCTGATCGCGGGCCCACTCGTATCGCTAACATTTAGACCACTGCTCGAATATTCAGGGCTAAAATATTTATGTCTAATATATATTCGATTTTGCCATTCCACCAGAGTCATATTCAGTCATACTCAGTCAGAGTGAGAGTGAGAGTCAGTCAGTGGATCAATTCTCACTCTTTCTCTACTCGTGTTCCCATTTTCCCATTCTTTATCTCATTTCTTCGTTTCATTTCATTTCACTTTTTATTCTTCTTCTTAAAAGTTTAATATTTAAGTGCAATACTATACGACATAGTCTGTAAAGAATAGAATTGAGAGCTAATCTATATATACATTCATATATCTGTATATATCCATTCTCTCATTCAGTCTCTCCTTCTTTCTTTGCTCGGCATATCTCTCCTTAGCTCTCTGTGCGAGTGAGTCTGCAATCGTGCCATTAGATTGAATCCCGACAGTCGGAGTCAAACCAAGAGTGAGATCGAGAACAGCGCCGGAGTCAGAGCTCAGTCTGACCTGAGCTGTGCTGTGCGTGATCTGCACTAAAGAAGACTTAGAGGAGAGGCAAACAGTTATTGGTCTGATTTTATATGTTTGATCATTGAAATAATAGCGGCATATATACAGATATATACCATATATGATATATCCCACTATGGCATACATGGCAGGTATATTAGATCATAATTTTCATGGTTTTTATGCCATAAACATTTCGTGATGTGAAACACTAATCAGAGGCAGTGTATCGCCGCTCGTCCGCTCAGTCCAGTCGCTCAGTCTATGTGACTCTCGCGGCGCGTCTGCACACTATCACACACTCCGAGTGCGACCACTATTGGCCGCACCGACCGCTCAGAACCGTATAAAACAGAGAAATAGAGAATATATTCCATGGAATTGAACTCACGGTTGACTATCACTGCTTTAAATGACTCTCCGCTCGTATCGCGTATAGTCTTGTGTTGTGTTGTGTTGTGTTGAGTATAACTCTCCTTCCCTTCCCTTATATTAACTCTTGGCAGCAAATTTATTATCACTGCTTTCGATGTTTTCCATTTATTTTTTATACCATTTTTCATATATCCCAACATATAATGGGATAACCATAACACTGCACTTTCCTAATCTTTTTTACTCGAGTAATTTCCAATTTATTTCTCAGATTGTTTACTTTATGAACTTCTCAATGCGCACTTAGGGACGCCAATTGGTTCAGATTAAATTGTCATATAGAGAGCCATCTTGGTGGCGCCAGAGCACGATCACCTTGGCGGAGGGCCGGTGGGGCCGGTCGGCCATTCCATCGAGTGGTCCAACTGGTTATCGCATGCAAATGGTTAGCGAAAACGCATTATTCGACTATTGATTTTCAAGTGGTCCCTCTCGTCAGTGCTCACTACGAAACTCCTCTTATATTAATATTGACCTAAACTCAACTCAATTATTAAAACTAACGATTAGTTTATTCAAAGAGTAAATATTTTTAATATCTCACACTTGTATCAAATGGCAAATCCATTACATTCTCTCATAATTTATATTCCCCTTAAATGCATGATTTAAACACTGGTAGAGAAGTGAAGACGAGATCCGATTAATCCGAAGCCTCACCACTGGTATTGCTTCCGAGTATTGCTGTGAAGCCAATGACAGAGCGTTTGAGCAAAAGTTGTGATCATTTGTTTTGCATTTGATGGTCGCCTCAGAAGAAGCAGAAGGGATGAAAGTCTTCGTCTTCGTATGTGAATGCCTGACAGCGATGAAGCAAAAGACAAATAAAAGCAACCAATTGTGCGAATTCGCCACCACTTCCACAATCGAATTGAATTTTTCTTATTTATTATTATTTTCTTCGAGTTTTTGGTGTCATTTCAAAGGAGTATAGAATCGTTGGCCTAATGTTAGTATAATATGGGGTCTGAGTTACGAATCGTACGATTCTTGTGATATAAAGTGAACGCAATCTATATTATGGCTCTCTTATGTAATTCTGTTGCCAATTGTGTATGAGTTTTATGAGCAAAGAATATATACACACAAAGCATACGTTCAATACATGGCTACCGATAGAGTGTCAGATGTATTATATCTAAACACAACCAATTCAGTCCTCGCCGGACAGCCTTTTGGGCTTGTTTTAATAAGGTCATAGTTTATGTTAGCAAGATGAAACTCTTACTCGTCCTCTTGATCCTTATTCATATTAAACAAAGTTTTCCATGATCTATTTGTCATCTCACAATTTGTTATAAGATACGTCAATAGGGTAAATATCGTCAATGTTTAGCGGACTGCGTTTGTCGGGTTTAATTATATCTATAAAATATATATAACAGTGTAATAGAGAACGACAGTCAATGCCATTATTGTCATATTAGGTGACCCTTTGAGGCAGAGGACCATTAGCACAGACACAGCCCTCCCCTCCCGAGCACCGCCAACAGCTCTGAGGAGCTCCCGATTCAAGCGAATGTGTCGATTGACTGGTAATTTGCGAGTCTGTGCCGCACTCACAGTCGGACCGACAACCGAGCAAACGATGGTCGCCTCAATCAGACACTGATATCGATGACAATCATATACAGGACTACCACTACCACTGCCACTGCCTGTACTATCACTACGCCAGTTGGCTCTGGATATCGAGTGTAAGCTTTGGTGTTGGCAATGGAAGCACTGGAAGGCAGTGGAAGGCAGTGGACGGCCGTATGATTAGCCGTGACGAGTGACCAGTGAACGACATGCCAGTGACTGGCAGTGACTGCCACTACTCGACTGATAAATTATAGCAACCGAATGGCGAGAGTGAGTCGAGACTCACGTTTCACTCTTATTAGTACAAAGGAATGGTTGTGTTATCGAAACACAAACATTACTAATCATCACTTAGAGTGAAGTCTTTGGCCAACACTAACAAAACATGCAAACACTGTTAGCCCAGGACTGGAGTCACAGTTATCGCGCAATTCATTTCGGATTCACTGCTAATATGCCATTAGTATAGGGAAAGCAGTTAATAATCGATATGCGAGAGCAGGACATCCGCTTCCTTATAGTTTAGCTGTCAATTGGATTGTAGTCGAGCACAGTTGAGACCGTACAGAGCAGAACACAGCCAACGTTGGGCTGCCTTTGAGTCTTAGATTTTTTAAAATTCTGGAATCGCTTTGTGTTAGTCGTCGTGTGAGTCGAGTCAGACCTTAGCTCTGATTAGATTTTCGCTTTCCATTTGTTTGGGTGATTGTGAGCGAAAACACGACTAACTTTTTAGTGATGACAACTTAAATTGTGATAAAATAGCCTGCAATGAGACGACACGTATTACTCGTATTATTTGTTTTCCTAATGTCGTTATTCACTCAAATATATCTGTGCGCGACTCAAGACTCTGATGACAGTTCCGATGACGCGACCACTACTCTGGCGACGAGGCGTAAGTCAATCCGACTCTACTTTCCGATGCCGTACAGCCCTGTCCTTCACAGTCAGCGACCAAAACAGTGTATGCAAAAAGTGACTAAACTGTTGGTCAATAAAGTTGTCGACAACTGAGAGTTGACTATCGAGTCGAGTCGTCATTTGTCTTGCATCGCATCTGCAATACCCGCATCACTACCACTATCCCTATCCCTACCCATCCCTCACTGATATGAATCTTCGTCATATTCTTCTGTTATGCGAGTCATTATAAATATGGTGAACGTCAGCGAGCAATAAATTATCATGGAGAAACAAATGAAACAAATCTCTTTAGAGTAGTGTTATATAATATCACTATTATAATTATAATTAGCATGGTGCTTTTACCGTAACAATTGTAATTATCGTTAACAAAAGTTCAACGTTTCTTCCTTTAAGGCTCGAATTTATTAATGATGAACCGAACTACAAACGAAAGGCGTAACTGTAGTGGCGATAGTGAGCTTGCTGCAATTGCTGCAATTGGGCCAAACAGTGGCGACCATTGCGGTCGCACTCTGTGTGCCAAAGCGTCAAATGAGCGAAACCAAACCAAACGCTATATTAACTTAAGCTTATAATCAGTTATTATGCGATTATTATTATTATTATTATCTGTCATCGACTGTCATCTCATTTCACTTTCACTAATTCCGAGTAAAACCACATCTAATAGTAAATAATGTTTTGTTGCGCAGAAAGACGCGGACGTTGTCCTCCGATCAGGGATTCGCTTCGGAACGGATGGGTCAGAATGAGGAATAGGGGCCGAATCGCCAAATTCGCGTGCATTAAGGGATTCCAATTGATTGGCAATCGCGTCAACACTTGCATTCAGGGCAAGTGGACCCATGCCATCCCACAGTGCCAGAGTGAGTGCACGTATTAGGCTTACCTCGCTCTACACCAGTGCTAGGCATCGATGCATCATTGCATTTATTAATAGCGCAGTTACGCACAAAGCTTTATTTGAATCGAGCAAATCTCACAACAGATACCGTTTAATGTCTTCATATTATTCGGACGTTATTTCAACAAAATATTACTATTTATTCGTTGAGCTTTGAAAACAAGATTAGACTTCAAACTCAATTTCTCAAGAACTCCAATTGATCCAGTTTGATTATTTCTAAAGAGAGTGAAATTAGAGATCATCAAGGTGGCCTCAATTTTCTCTATTGCAATGTGCAATCTTGATAATTGGTCGCAACAATTTGTCAAGCATTCTAAAAGTATTTTATTTCACACCAGTCTTAATACAATTTATAATCGATCAGTCAATTTATAAAAATTGAAAAGTTGCCATCAATTGCGAGTCAGTGCCGCCCATTATACCGCCGCCCAGAACACACGTATAATGTACGGAATTAGCTTGGTATGTGTGCCAGGGCAGACTATGATGTTGAGCCATATAATATGGTCATATAATAATGATGAGCTCATATTTCTGTGGCAATGCCAGTAATGACTCGATTATATTGAAATGAGACGAATGGCCACCTTTGCCACCGACCATATCGGGTGACATACAAGTCGAGGTGAGGCCATCAATAGTGGCCGTCAAGCTATCGATTATTGGTGAGGCAATGGCTGGGCTGACCGGCGATGATGGCCTCGGATCGATGGCTGATGCGGCCATTGGGCCATTAGAGCACTGACCGGAGCAATGCCAGTGCTATAGCACTCCATTGACCCGATCGGTGATCAATGAGCGAAAGTATGGCTCTCTTTCATAATCACATATCAATAGAGCATTCGATTAATGCATTTCAATGGAGAGTGGAATTAGTCGGGCATTGGATGCGAATTAGAGTCGAGGTAATGGTCGACACAGACTCGACCATAAATTACTTGAAAGACTTTGACTTTGATTGCCATTTATTAAGTATAGTGGAAATGCGTTCGACTTTTGCTCTGAACACAAATTTTTATTAAGAGAAGACTCAATCGATTTTCATTAACCTTTGCATTGAGTTTTAAATTATTTGAGCAGAAGAGCAGAAGAGCTAAGCGTGAGAACACATTTATCACTTTAATCTACTTTTTTGCTTTAATTTTCAAAATTGTGAATACAGTCGTTCTCTGAGAACAGCTCTCATCCGGCGCTCCGCCAGTAAATGATGATGAGATGCGAGACGCGATGTGCCGCTCATAATTCAAATCACCGGATCATCTCTGGGCCCGCAATCCAGGCTCTATAATCTAAATTGGCAATCTAGATACTTTCAATTAATTTTAAAATCCGATTCTTCATTTTTAGAAACTCAGATAGTTAATGACTTTCGCGAAACAAGAGCTAAATCGAGCAGAAATAAAATATATCGAACTCATTTTTTGTGCACTGACAAGCTCTGATGATTAGTTGTAACGAGTTGATATTAGAGCAGATCCAGCAGATCCAGCAGAGATGTGCTCAATTTGAATGCTAAGATTCACTCGCTATTCAGTGCATGCGATGTTACACTACATTATCATTGAGATACTGAACACGAAACTCAATTACGAGATCCATCTTATCGTCAATAACTGAACCGATGTTCTTCTCAACCAAAGGAAGGTTTTCTGTGCGGAACGACACATATTTCAGTTCAATTAGTCCTTCCGTTTGGACCGCATCTACCACTGCAAGCATATCATCTATGAGGCCGTCAGAGTCGAGCCCTTTGGCCCCAACGCCCACTTCGGACACATCGACCAACACATGGCGGGCCACACCTCCCACACCCCCCACACCTCCGACTCTGACCCCATCATCCGTTTGGACACAAGCGTCAGAGACGAGTGCAATGACGACAAAGTCTGCGAGTTCTGTGATTAATATCAATGAGATGTCGAGTGACGGCACATCTCCTTCTGCTGACGACAACAAAACGCCAATAACTGAGTCGACACTCGATAACAATGCGCCGACTAATGCGACAAATATAATACAAGAAGTGTCAACATTGACCACTACTACCACTTCTCGCTCTAATGCACTCAAATCCAAATTTTCTTCGACAGAACCTACTCTTGAACCAGAATTGACGACACTTTTGAGCCAATCGACGATTAATGAGTCGAATATGCTTTCCTCAAAATCAGCGAAACTTTCGACAATTGACTCAATACAAAACGTGACATCAGTTCCAACTTCCACGCCGTCTCTTACATCGCCAGCGACGTGGCCGACGACCTTTTCGACCACTGGCACCAGTTCTGGCACCACATCCAGCTCTAAGTCAACCACTTGGCCACAGAGCACTCAAGTGGCTGGCAATGTGTCCATCACAAGCACCCTTTCCAGTGTGACAAAGGCCAGCACACCCTCATCGACCAGTTCTGAGCCAGCTCAGTGGGCAAGGTCAACTGTAATGCCAAAATTGGTTGTGAGCTCCACATCGAAATACGAAATCAGTGGAAGAACTAATGGATTGACGACTGGACTGAAAGCGATCGGAACCACTGGAAGCACAAAAAGTGTGGCGCAAAGTAGTGTCGGATCTACTACTGAGAGCACAAACACTTCGCCAATGGATGCAAAAAGTGATCGAATGCATGAGAAAAGGAGATATACTTATGGCATAAGAGTTAACAAACAGACCACTCCAAGGTCTGTTACCACTGTTACTACGCGAAGACATATATATGTAGAGACGAGCCGACCATTTGAAAGGACAACGATTGCAATCAAAAATTCTTTATTCGATGAGACGACGACAATCACACCATTAAGACGAAGGCGACAGAAGTGGAACACAACGACAGAATCGGTGTTCACTTCTAGTGCTTCGGAATCAGCACAGAGTCAGACAAATAAAGTGCTAACCATTTCACTGATCGTTATATCGATGACAATATTGACGACAACTTTCAGTCTTTATTTAATTCGAAAGTTAAGGACTGATCGCCAAAACAGACTCTCAGACGACTCGGAGATGAGGTATTTGACACCCAATCAGGTCTTATGACATGTTTGAAGAGCTTTCGACCAGAGATTAAGCGCGCATTGAGTGCCGCAATCGGATGGACCGCTGGTCAGCCAAGTGGTCGCGCCATCACGTCTTGGCCTATCATTCGGTTGATTGCTCTTACATAACATATGCATTACAGCACATGACATGTCTATCGATTTGTATGATAAGTACATAAATTATTAATTGTTTAATATTTAGTATAAATGTAATTAACATTGAGTTTAGTTTTGAAAATAAATATTAAATGATTTGATTAGCGATTTGAGTCTAATCTGAGCGATCATTTGGTGAGCTCTGGTGTGTCGTCGCTAGTGATGAGCACAAGTCTGAGGCTGTGAGCACTCGTTTATGGATTGGAGGCCACAATAATTCCAAAATAATGAAAATTCTTCGCTTTTCTCAATAATCTTATATCCGATTAGTTATTTTCGCTTTCACTTCAGTATTGAATTCATTCGTCGGAAATAATTCTTTCAAATAATTTATTGAACTATAGAAACAATCTATTAATACGAACACTGTTTGATTCGATACAAAGACCAATAGAGAAATGGAGAGAATTGGAGAGAAATAGTTGTTCTGTGAGTTCTGGCATTCAAATGCATGCCTTCCCCGTTCCGACCCCTCGCTCACGATTACCATTCCTTCCCTTTTATAAATCGCTGGATCTGTTAATATCGGATACAATAGTTTTGTTGTACCAGAAAATAATTGGCAAAACAAAGAATACAATGAATTGATCGCAGATGCGAACCAGTGTTACGCAGGTAGTGCTTATGGCTTATGCCTTATGGTGTTCGATATCCTCAGTCAAACATCACTTTTATTAGTCAAACAACTATTTACTAATTTCAGTGCCGATTTCGGCCACGAATGTGATACCACATTCAAAGTGGTATCAAAGACGCCTTATATCTATCACAAACTACTTGACCTCTCGAAGCAAACTGTGAGCTGAATTGAATCGAGATATTTATAACTCGCTGTAAAATTATAGTTTTGTTCGGACACTCTGTGAGAGAAGTGTGGAATCAATAGCTGTTCTTTCGATTGAAATTCTATTGATGTATGAGTTTATATGTTTTGCTGTTGCGATGCGATCAGCGGTTCGAGTGTTCGAGTGTTCAACTGTTGACCACTTGACTGATATCGAGACCAAAGGACGCTCTTTTGTGAGCCATTCTATGCCATTGGCAGCCAATGAGATATAGATATAGATTTGATACCACATTATTTGCTTTCGGCTTTTGGTCTAAATAATTATTGGTTTGTAAAAAACGCAAAATCGGATTATAAAGTAATATGAGTTAGTCGTCAGAGCAAACACAGGTCGGCAAATAAGCCCCGAGTTATTGACAATCAGTTATTGGCGACGATTCTGATGTTTAATGCATTTATGTTGGGCTCAGGTTCTCCACAATGTGTGCCTCACTTGCAATGCAATGACGAATGCAATCGATTCGAAAATTACTTTCAATTCTCAATTGTTTAATGAATTGAAGACAAAGTAAACAAAAACTAATAAACTCGACAAAACATTTCGTTTAATTCAATGTTTGCATTGAAGTTAACATTTAATTCAATTTTAAAAAACTGCGTTCAACTCAATGCAAGACTATTTTGCCGGAGAACTCATCACAGGATTACATAATTGGCTCTAATTGTGTGTTAAGTCTGTTTGCGCGGACACCCGAACCATATCAGAGCACAAACACTAATCGACAATCAATTTCTGACAATTCAACGCAAAGAATACCAGAACTCAGAAAATGAGATAATTTTATTGATTCGAAACCAATTATAAAAAATTGTGAAATTAGTTGAAAAAGCGTTAGATTTGAGTATAAAATATGTGATCAATGGATGAGAAGAAGAAATGACACGAATTTACATCTTTTATGTGTCGATTGAGTGTAGGTTTTCATATAAATATTGAAACGGAGAGAAACATGTTTTACACTAAACTGGAGAATCAGATCAATTTGTGGACCCATTCTCCTCAGAGTTGCCGTTATCGACAACATTGGCGCCATTGGAACACAACTTCTTAGGGCTGTTGTCTGAACCAGAGTTTGTTCGCTTCAGACATTAGAAACAAACGAATTTCAGTCAGCATTCAAATGTTAGCGATTGTATGGAATCTAACCTTTCGTTTGATGAGATGCGAAATATTAGTGACCGGTTTGTCTTTGGCCTCACTATTCTTCGATGTGATGGCCTCTTCCTCTTTCTTCTCGTGCTCTTCCCTGGCGAGAGCCTCCTTGGCATTTTCAGTTTGCTCCCTCTGGTCCTCGATTTTGACCTTCATTTCAGGCAAAAGGCTTTCCAATCGACTGATTTCTCTTTTGATCGCTTCACTCGTCTCCAGATCTTCGGCAGTGACTGTCGAGAGCTTCTGTTTTTGGTTTGCTATTCGGCTTTCGATCACTTGGATGGCGCTGTGGAAGCAGTTATTGGCGTTTTCGATGTTGTTGTTGAATGAGTATGCGATTCCCAGGTGATAATACCTAATCAATTAATAGCGCCATTAATGCAATACACCATTACATAAATAAATAATCATACGTTTCGGCGATGAGTCGGTCGTCTTCGGGCAACATCTCCTTCCGAAGGGCAAGAGATCGGGTCAGCAGATCAATGGCATTGACATTGTTTTCCCATTCGATACTAATTTCGCCCAATTTTTGCAGAGTTTCGGCTAATTTAAGTTTATTATCATTTTTTTCCGCGTGTTCGGTGAAGACGTTTTTGGCCAAACAAAGCACTTCCCACGAAACCTCGAGATCGTTGGAGTTGTCATCGTCTGCCTCTTCGTTTGTTTCACTTGATTTGGAAGTCGAGGGCTGGCACTCCATTGGGGTTGCGGCGGAAGAACTGGAGGCCGCGGTCGAGGGCTGACAACTGGCTTGAGGTTCGGACGTCGACTCTTTGGTCTCATTTGTCTTGTTATCTTCGGTTCCATTTGTCCTTTTCTTCTTCTCTTCGTCGGAATTCTCAATATCTTCTTCGGTGTCAGTTTTCTTTTCCTCACCTGTTCATCATTAACAAAACAAATCACTTGAAACCCTATCCCACCGAAACCAAGTGCAATAATACTTTTTTCCTTGCTTTCGGTCTCGTCCTGTGATTCTTCCTGTGATTCTTCCTCCTCTTCCTCTTCTTCATCCTCAGTCTCCTCATCACCGGATATTTCGGCCACTAAACAACAAGACGTCAAACTAATCATACAATGGCTGAACTGGTCATACATTTAGTGTGAACGACACCATCGAAGAGGCCGTCTTCGAGTCGGGCCAACTCTAAGAGAGCGGTTCCATAATAAAGATAGGCTTCGCCACACTCTTCGGCGCCAATTCCAAAGCGCTGATCGAAGAGCTGACAAGATTCCTGAAGACTGGCCACAGCCGACTGATAGTCTTCGACGAGTAGATGTCGTTTGCCGTGATTCAAGTGAAGTAAGGCTTCGACACCGATATCAATGGCTTCGTCTTTAGGCCTTCGCGTCAAACCATAGACAATAAGTCGATAGAACTCGTGAGTAAACATCACTTACTTGTCATTCTCAGAGGCTTTGGGCTCGACATCGGGTGTCGTTGGTTCGGTCGATTCAGTTGTGGCCAAGTTCTCCATCTGATGGTCCGAAGAGATGACAATAAATATTAATAAATAAATATGATTTGGATGTGAATGAAGTGAAAGCCGACAATCACTGCCTGAATGAGTCAAACAATGAGAGCAATGATAGCATCGCTAGACTGGCAGTGAATGAGCCAATAGTGGGCGCAATCAGTGCCACCACTGCCGCCAAACTGAACGATCGGATTGCGTGGAGTAGCGCCTGATTTGACTTTCAATTATATGACATTGCATACTGTATTAACCAAATAGGTTAATCCAGTTAGAATAACACAATTCAGTCATCAAAATTAGTCATGATGTTTGAAAATAGTTGATTGAAATCACGGAAACGATTAGACAACGCTAGCGTTGATTGATTATGAAATGCAAATCTCTGGAAATTGATAATTGATATAAATTTGATATATATTACGGGCCAATAAGTTATCAATGTAAATATTCTAATCGCAATTAAATCAGTTATACTATTCATTAAATCAAATGTAATCTTAAATTTGAAAATTTCAAATCAAGTGATTTGTTTTAATTTACATTTTGCCAAAATTGATTTTTCAAACATAAATATATTGAAATTGATTTCTATCAATGAAATTGTTTGAACTGACAATTCAATTCAATGTCTCGATAAGAAACATCAATCGTTGACCAATGATTACCAATTTGATGATCTGGTGGTAGGCATCGCCGCCACCAACGAAGCTGTTGTCCATAGTTGTGGTCAAATAGATCCAATCGATTAGATCATAAACAGTGGACAGAATGCGAATCGCAATCAACTGTAAGATGCAATCATTGGAAGCAATTACAGTCTGTGCTGACCAATGCGATCGCCACATATGCATGAGCTAGAAGAGGAATAAAGGCTCCTTTTTGGGTCCCTAAACGAGTTGATCACAACGTTTGTGATGAAAAAGTTTTTAATTTGAACCTCTCGTTCAGTTCATCATGGTGAAATCTTGTGTTGCCCTTCAGTTTTCAGTTTTACCCCTACATTGATCCTATTTAGACATAATGTCAACCTATTCATTGAACAGTCATTAAAACCTTTACCGTAATTCAATTTTAAACTTAACAAGCTGACTACGAATTTTGGGCGGATTTTGAATCCTCCAGTAATAGTATATGAGCAAGGCAAGCCAAAGCAACTCTACCAGTTTATATGTTCAATCAATTTATTATTAACGTTTTTAAAAACTTTATAATTATATTACAAAATGAATTTAAAACATTTTATCACAAATGAATGGTCGATGACTAGGGTATGAATAGTGTCGGCTATTGGCTACCACTTCACCGTATGTTTGTGCTCTTCATTTATGCTGAGTCTAACACCAAATCAATCAATGATTAGATAGAAATCCAGTCAATCAATGTGTAGAAGACAAACCGTTTTAATGTTTCATAACCTGAAAGGGAGAACAAATTGAGTTAACTGAATGTGAGGGGAGGGGAGAGGAGGGGAGGGAGAGTGCAATACCTGCCACTATGAACGCCGATGAGATACAACTTTGAGTGATTCTCGCCGACAGACCTTTCTTGAATATATTGAACCGCTCCTCAGCCCAGATCTGACGGATGGCATATATGAACGAATGAATTCGTCGGACCTGAATGTTGGCTCTCAACACATCCAACGGATTGGTGAAGACTGCAATCAAAGGTTGAGTGAAATGAAGTCAACGGACACTAATCTTTAGCAGACCCGCAACGGTGATGCCAGACAAGGAACCCGAAGCCATTTGGATGAGCATATGTGACGTGTTCTCAGGGAATACCGTCACTAATTGACCTGAACCGGCACCAGACAACACATTATTAACACGTTAGTGGCCAATAGTGACAATACCTGAGTACATCGGGTAAAACATCCACCAAAGGGCACTACTCGGCACGTATGTGGCCACTGATGAAAAATATCCTCGATAATAGGCCTTTGAACAATCAAACATTCAATTATTAAGATCAGTCACTAATCCGCTCATTGACTAACTCTCATTCCGCCGTCAATTCTATAGAGTTCCTTGATGACAGCCTTGGCCATGCCATATTTTCTAAGATGAGTGGTGTCTATTCGTAACCTAGATATATTTTCGTTGCCTATATTGGGTTTGCTTTTGGCACCGCTGCCCATAAGCATCAGGTGTTGGGATATCACGTCGAACGGACCTAAACGTTGTCCAATGAGTTACCACTTTTTCATTGTCTCGATGGCTAACTTACAGATTATTGTCTGACTCACGAGAGAACCACAACCTATGATCCGATCAATGAATTAATAGTTATCAGCAAAACCTAGAGAAGACATACCGCCAGCGATCAGACCCTTGAGCCGACTGTCATGAATGTCATTCTTGGACAGAATGTCTCTCACCTTCTCGTAAGTAAGAATATAACCAATACCTTAAAGTGAAGAAGAATGAGATGACATATGAAAGGATAACACACTGCTTACCAGACACTGCTTGAACTGAATTGATCCAAAAACCTTAGCCATAGAGAGAGATAGAGATTAGAACTATTGGATAGGCAAGGTGAGCTAGGTGAGCTAACCAACCTTTATAGAGACCAGAGTAGCCCTCATTTTTGATGATATTTCTGAAGGCATCGAAAGTGCCTGAATATGTCAATTGATTAGTCTAAGAGTCAACCGAATCACTGATAATACCCCTATAAAGAAGTCCATGTCTTTGAAGCTGAGGTCGAAAGAGAGGTCAATGTAAGAGCAGGTCATCCGAAGGAGACAAACCTGAAGACGCGTTTTAATGACAGTCAGCGGATATAAGATTACTCTGAGTGCTAACGAGTTGACGGCCGACAAACAGAAGAAGCGATTCTTGTCCATCATCTCCCACTCGATGGTCATTAAGCCGACCCGATTGGACTCCATTCCGTCCATCTTATATGTCATAACAGGTCTCACAAAATTTGTTTATAAATAATTTGTAATTAACTAAAACTATATATCAGTTAACACATGAGAGCAGAAGACAATCGGTCGGTCGGCTCTCTGGACACAGTTGTGCGGCAAACATGATAAACGTGGTCAGCGGTCAAGTGGACCCGAGTCTGTCGCCAGTGACGGTCCGATCAGTGATCACTCGTCAGTCACGTTGTGTTTATGCAATGTGTGAGACGTCCACACAATTCGTTACAATAAAGCCCTCGAAAGAGTGACTCCACTCGACTCCGCTCTCAGAGCAGTGCAGACACTGACATGTGTTGGGCCAACACTGTGGGCACTGACAGCACACTTGCTGTGTGTGTAAAACTCTGATGTAATGGGAGTGAAATATTTCACTAGTGACCAAGGCACTCACGAGGCACTCACGAGGCACTTACGGCACTCGCGGTACACGCTCTCTCCAACTATTACCTTGCCACAATCATTTACATCACACAGAACTACTTATTTAGCAACAGTATACTTGTGAATCCTCCATCTTGCACATTGAGCTATAGATTTTTAGATAAGTTCTTATCTAAATTATCTACTAATCCGAAACACCCAGGTGATTCCAACCTTGAGCTTGCATTATTAACATTAAGAACATTATCTTGTTTGTTATGGTTTGGAAAATTTTGTGATAAAAACTGACAGAATTTAAAGCGAAAGCTTAGAACAACTTGTGAAACAACTTTTGGGCGAATCGAGTGAACAGTGAACAGACATTCAATGAGTCCTCTCATTCCCACTGCAGTTAAGCCAAAGTTATATCGCTCTCAAAGTTTTGAATAATATTTATGTATTTGAATTGATTTCAATATGTGTTAGAATTGTGGACAAAAATGATTTTACTTGAGATCAAACCAAATGAGTTCGTAATTAAAGTTTTGTTTTTGGTTTCAGTGGTATTCGTGCGAAAAGCGATCGGACAGACAGAGGCTAATGAGACTGGAATCCTATCGGGTATGACATCGCGATTGCCATTATTATTGCCAATCGATTGACTCAAATCATTGCTTTAGATGTAATTATATATCGAATTATATTTAATGGCTAATCAATGGCCAACACTCTAATAGATTCTCAATTTGTTTTTATTGCTCATGAGTTCCAATGAAAACGAAAACAGCATTTCTTCCTCAATGAAAGTTAGGGTCATTTACCTCCAGAGGCAAACTTGACATTGAACTCAATTGTTTGAAAGCACAGGTCGAGTCTCAAGAGTCGAGAAGAACCGTTAAGCTCTTGATTTGTGATTAGACAACCGTTAATTGATATCAAAAGGATAGCGATTATCGAACTTTGGAACAAATTAAAGCCCAAATAATTCAATGAATAATCATCGAGTCGTTAACTGCATGCAAGATATTTGACGCTATTGAGGTGTAAACAAGTCATTGACCTTTTGGGCTCTTCTCGCAATATACTGTGCTCTTAACTAGATACTATTTCGTGCAACATATTATACAGGGCTCACCAAGCATATGCATAATCAGAGGGAGGCAATCATGGGCAATTTTTGAAACATTTTGCCAGAGGGGGAGCAGTGAGGAAACATGCATTTTGCTGCTAAATCCAGTTAAGTTAACCAGTTCTTTTGACTTTAAGCCTATATCAGCGTTAATTTAGTTGAATCTACAGGTTAATTAATGTAGGTTAATTATAGGAATGATTCAAAACACAGAGGGGAGTTATGGCTAATGCCACCAAGGTGGGCCTTCATATTATACATAGCTACAGCAAGGTTATTCAAGTGTAGAGTTCGGTCCGAATGTCATTTGGATGACAATGACTGAAGAGTTTTTACGCACTGATTGCCTACATTTGAATGTATTGACAATTTTTGATATAATAAATGGCAAACAATTGATTAAAATCTGTTATTATGTTAAATAATCAGATTTGTGGAGCAGTTTGACGTCAGTGGGCAAAGCGCCGACCTGTCCGGGCGAGTGCGTCCACGCCATCACTTCCATCTTCTGCGACAATGTACTCGAAGAGGTCACCTGTGGCGCCAACTTTCTCAGATGTTGTGTTCCTCACGAGTTCTCCTTTGGAACTCCAGTGGAAACATCGGCACCAATTGATACAAGCAATGGTCAGTCTGGGGAACAGACGCACAATGGATCTCAATCAACATCAGCCACATCACAAACCACTACCACATCCACGACAACGACAACGACACCGACAACGACTGTCACTGCAAAGCCAATCGAAACTTCGTCAGTACACTCGTCCATCACTTCTCATCCAATTATGATAAGACCGCACAATCCCAAGCCATTCACGCCCGCTGTTGTCTTCGGCTCTCTCAACATCAACAAGGTCAACCCGTCCACTCCTTCGCCAACCCAGAGCACAACAACGAAAAGCACAACTCAGAAACCATTGCCAATCATTTCAGAAGTTCTTGAAAGCTCCAACTCAGAGCCGATCCCGAGCTCAGTGTCGCCTTTGGCCGAAAGCTGTCCGGGAGTTTGCATCAAGTTACAATATGTTCGCTATTGCGGTAATATATTGAGCAATGGCAAGTGCCCGGCTCAAGATGACCAGTGCTGTCTTCAGTCGGAAGTCGATTTTGACAACTCATCAAATATAGTGACTGTCGTACAGCAAAGCGATTCTTTCAACGCATCCAAAGAGCTGTCGTCAGAAAAGCCAAAAGTAGACGATATGCCGCAGATTGACCACAAAGACGACAGACCGACGACACCGATGCCTCTTTGCGAGGGCACGTGTGTGGCGCCGCTCTTCAGTCTGCTCTGCGATGAGACCAACGCTGAACTCTACTGTCCAAACGGCGGGACCTGTTGTGTGAACAGAGAGGCCACAACTGAAGCGCCGCGTCTGAGGCCCTGTCCCGGGAACTGCATTCCAACCATTCTCAGCGGAATGTGTAACCGACCCTCGGAACTCATACTGAAGACATTGGACTGCAATGCCGGCTCTATTTGCTGCCACAATCCTCACGAGACAAATGAAGAGCCGATGAAAGATATTAACACCGAAGAGTCGTCGAATGAGCCAGACAAAAACGATGCGCCACCTGTTCCACATCATGCTCCACACCCAGTACACCCAGTACACCCAGTACCACCAATGCCTCCAACTAATACTCAAAGTATCAGCCAAATATTATTTGGCCAAGACAGTCCGATGGCTCCTCTATTTCCTTCTGGACCACCCCTGCAAAGACCTCAGCCGTCGAATCCGTTGCCCCCAATCCTGTTACCGCAACCATTGCCCCACCCGAGTAATGTCCCGATATTACCCCGTCCTCTACCCCTGCCTTCCACACCGGCTCCGAAGCCACCGATGCGATTACCTCCCATACCATCACAACCTGAGCCAGAAGTCGATGTCCACGATATACTCGACAATCCGCCGAACAACTCGTTGGTGACCAAAGCACCCGGAGGTCCGCCCTTTTGTCCCGGACCCTGCATCGCACCCATGTTCAGGTATGTCCGACCAGTGTTAGGCCTAGTTGTCAAGTCACGTGAAATTGATTCAGATTCACGTGTTTCGGCGGAAACGCCATTTACCCGAAATTCAAATGCGCCAAAAGCGGCCAATTGTGTTGCGCTCCCATGACTGACATCCAGGCATTTGAAGCCAACGTTTTGGCCAATAACGGGATCTGGAAGGCCAGCAATCAAACCAATTACGACGACTCTCCCATTAAACGTAAGTGAACTGCCAATAGTGGTCTTGATCTTCAACTCGATGTGACCATCACTTCAGCGCCACCTCCAAGAAGACCAAACCCTTATATGTGCGGAATTAAAGGAACCCAACGGAGAGAAACGCCTCGAGTGGTGGGCGGATCCGATTCTTTTCCAGGTGAATGGTGTTGGCAGGTATGACCACGATTGTCGTTTTGCTGCCAATGCATTGACCAATGACCTTGATATTCCTGGTGCTCGAAAGATCGCTTTGATAAACGCACAAAACCAATATCTATGCGGTGGAGCTCTGATCGGAGCCCAATGGGTGCTGACGGCCGCGCATTGCATTACCAAGTAATCAATTGGACTCTGCGTTGGGAAACATTGGGTAATTGGCATCACTTGTTCTCGCAGTTTGGTTCGGAGCGGGGAAACCATATACGTCAGGGTCGGTGACTACGACCTGACCAGTCAAGTGGGCAGTAGAGGCGCACAAACACAGAAAGTGAGCACCACTTATATCCATCACAACCACAACGGACAGACATTGGACAATGGTGATTTATATGGCTCATATTGGTCCGCCTCTCTCATATTGCTCAATCTCCTGTTCTTGTCTTCAGATATTGCACTGTTGAAATTGCAATCGCCGGTAGAGCTCAACGAATCTGTATGCTTGGTATGTCTGCCCGCGCGGGGCTCCAAACGGAAACCCGGCAAACGATGTACTGTCACTGGATATGGATATAAAGATGAGAGTCAGTTGTGACCAAATATCTGGCATAACTTGGTTAAACCTGCTATTTATTTCAAAGGTGGTCCCATAGCTTTAAGAATAAGAGAAGCAGACGTGCCTGTAGTGGATGACCAGGAGTGCACCGTCAAAATAAACTCCGTGACCGAGAAGCTATTCATTCTGCCTGCGAGCAGCTTCTGCGCGGGCGGTGATGAGGGCAACGACGCGTGTCAGGGAGACGGCGGCTCAGGACTGACCTGCGAAGTCGACGGCTACTATGAATTGACCGGATTAGTGTCCTGGGGTTTGTCCAACAGTATGCGATTGCGTTCATTTCACTGAACTCTGTTCTAGGTTTCGGATGCGGACGATCGGGGGTTCCGGGGGTTTATGTAAAGGTGTCTGCATTTGTCGGTTGGATTAATCAAATCATAAGTGTTAACAATCAATAGTCAATCACTTCATCGCATCGTTTAGTCATTTATAATAAACATATTTATGAATAATATATGAAATTCTCATTAAATTCATTCATAACCACTACAGACTACAGTTATTGCATTGTTATTGCATCGATGTAAGCAACGAGACTATGACCTAGTTGACCTAGTTCACTAGTTCAGTTCGCTTAGAGTTCAATACATTCTAACAACAATATCGGCAGACTATTGGCAATGAGCCTAAAATAACTGATCACTCGTATGATTTCATCAATAGAATAGATTTAGAATAGAATAGGTATTAGTGAACTATTTGGTATAAATGTGATTCTGTTTGAAGCATCAACAACAGTGATCAAGGTGCAATTGCCAAAATATGTAAACCAACAAATCATTCTATATTATTTCTAGCTAGGTATAATGTACACTCTGTTTGAAACATTTCTCCTTTTTCTGTGCGATTACCATGACGTTAGCATTGAGGAAATAGCTCATTTACCTATCTATATATCAGACTGAATTGATTGAATAAGGCAGTACTTTTGTCTCCACTTGATGATATTTGTCAATTAATTTAGAATTATTCTTTCATTGCATTTTCGAATACATTTAGAAATGTCTTATAAGTTGAAAGACCTGGATCTCGATTCTATTTGTTTACCTGTAGTACTTCAAAGTTTGCAGTTGAAGTAGAAATTGATGGATAAGTTTAAAAAATGAGCGTAAAGTAAAACTAATAGATATGCAAAGTTGTTGTAAAAGTATGTCTGATATGTGATGTCGTGTCCCGTCTGTGCGCTAATCGGCAATAAGTTATGCGAAATAATAATACGATTGTCGACAAACAAGTTTGAAATTGACTTTAGTTGCGGCGAAGAATGAAATACTTGAGTTTCTCTCAGTTCGTTCTCATTACGAGAAACGGGAAAACCAAACCTAAGATTGCAATCATTCCTTGGATTTCCAAATTCTATTAAATAACTGAAGCGTTGAAATGATTTATAGATTTGGCGAAAAATGTTTTTTTGTTATAAGAATTTCAGGCATTAAGTCATAGAAATGTGACAAAAGTCGAAGCAAAAGACGAATAGAAGACAAAACAAAATAGTGTTTATCCGCAAAACAGAATAAGTGGTTGTCTTTTGTGGCAAACAATTGAGTGTCAGAACAGCAAAGAGTCAAAGAGTGTCAGCAATGAGTTGGCTC